>SJYR01001172.1:80498-104355 GCA_006410655.1 Kobus ellipsiprymnus
AAAAAAAAGTCAAGTATGTAATAGGAAAATGTTGGCAAGCCAAGTATCTCTCTAGTAGTTCATACTCAAAATAAATAAGCAACAAGAGCAGACAGGAAAACAAACAGCCTGATTTTAAAATGGGCATGCAACCTAAATATATATTTTTTGGTTAATATCTAAAATAAATGTATTTTAGCAAACTATATTTACTAATATACAGAAAAGATTTAGATACACAGGAGGAACTTCTGAAGATATGTTGTACTAATCATGATGAGTGTCATTAACCACGCTTCATTGTACACGTGAAATTGGCTGAATAGACCTTAATTGTTCTCACAAAAAGGTACTATGGAAATTGATGGATATTTTAACTAGCTTGAATGTTGTAAACATTTCACAATGTATATATATGTAAAAACATCACATTGTATACCTTAAGTATATTCAATTCTTGCCTATACCACAATAAAGCTGGGGAAAAGAAAGGTAATCTTTTTAAAGAAAGTGAATTTATAATGATATCTTTCAATAAATAAAGCATAAGATATAAGATGTTTCCTGGGTAGATTGTATCAAACATTAAAAAAAATACCAAAGTGATACCATCTTTTCCTGAAAAAGAAGAGGAGGGAACATTGCCCAACTCATTGTGCATCCAGTGTTATCTGAATAACCAAATGAATAAAGAAATTACAAGAAACATAAACTACAGATCAGTAACCCTCATGAGTATGAGTGCAAAATTATTCACCAGTCATTAGCCAAATATATTTAGTAACATGCAGAAAAGAAACTACATCATGACAAGTAGGTTTTATTCCAGAATTTCAAACTTGTTTAGTAATCAAAGGAAACTGAGATTGACATATATGCTCTATTGATACTATATACATAGATAACTAATATGAACATACTGTATACCACAGGGAACTGTACTTAAGGCCCTGTGGTGACCTGAATGGGGTGGAAGCCCAAAAGGGAGGAGATAAATGTATTCATATGGCTGATTCATTATGCTGTACAGTAGAAACTAACACATTGTAAAGCAACTATACTCCAATAAAAATTAATTGAAAAAGAAAAATAACTAGTGCAAATTATCATATCAACAACTTAAAGGAAAAGCACATGATCGCCTCAATAAACACAGAAAAAGCGTTTGACACGCTTCACGTTCATTCATGGTATTTCTATGTATTTGTGTACTCTTCTTCGTGTGCTCAGTCACCCCCTCATGTCTGACTCTGTGTGACTCTATGGCCTGTAGCTCGCCAGGCTCCTCTGTCCACGGAATTCTCCAACCAAGAGTACTGGAGGGGGTTGCCATTTCCACTCGAGGGCATCTTCCCAACCCAGGGATCAAACCTGCATCTCTTGCAGTTCTTGCATTGGCAGGTGAATCCTTTACCCGCTGACCCATGTGTTTGTTAGCTATTCAATAAATCCATGTTGGTTGAATAAATTAAAATGCTCAATAAAGCCACAACAATGAGAGGAAAATAAACAACTTTAAAACCATAATATTGATTTTAGAGTTATGACAAAGTATAAAATGAACCCACAGAAGCGAAAGGAGAGAGATTTTTTTGAAGGAAGATGACCAAGAGTAGAGAGTTGCTGATGTCCTTAATTATGAGTACTGAGGAAAACATACTTGAAAATTAGAAAGTCCATGCTGGTCCTCATAATGCAAGTTAAACAGAACCTAAAAGAGAGGTATTGTGTGTGTATATGTGTGCATGTGTGTATATATATATACATATATATATGTATATATATATACACACATATACATACATATACATATATATATATATATATTCCCCTCCTCAAAGATAGAGATGGAAAGATTTAATACCTGATAGTTTTTATTCAATGTGAGGAAGCAAAATAGACCTAGAGGCAATAGGAAAATAAACATTGAGATAATTTTAAATATGTTAAATATTTTAGAATCTCCAAACCTCTTAGGGGAAAAATCATATCATGATTAAAAGCAGGCCACTTTAGAAAGTTCTGTAAAATTTTCTGGCAATGGCTTACAGCTAAAAAAGAACAGTGATGTAACATCTGATCTAATGTGTTTATTTTTGTAAAGAAAGACTTAAAAAATAGAAAGATGTGTATAGCATCTTGATATCTAGAAAAATTAGTTTAGGAAAAATAATTTTAGTTCCAGTTCTTCAAAAGAGAAAAATGATTAATTGTATACACATTAGTTTTAAGACTGAAACAAAAGCAGTGTACATTGTGAATAATACATTTGTAGGGGAGAGAGAAATTTCACTTGTTAATCCATTGTCTTTCATGTCTGAATGGCCATTCATTTAAAAATTAAATAATTTTAGTATTAAATTAATACATTTGTTTAATTAAATAAAATTGATGCCAAACCAAAGCGGGACATATATCTCTAGTAAAACGGAAGGCACCAGTGAATTAAATGGAATCAGTGTTCAATTTAATAAAACAAAAGAGAATGTACTAATCTTTAAATTTAGTTATTTTGGAATAAAAGTACATGAGAAAAAGCTATATATCTGCATGATAATACTAAGAAAACTAAATTCAGACTTAAAAATGAATGAATAAAATGACTCCATGTATATTACTATATAAATTCATGTAAATTCAGAAAGAATTTTGTTTTCATTCCATGAAAAAAAATGAAAGCTCTTGTCTTATCTGCTCTGTTGAAATGTGTCCTTTGCCTGATTATAGTGATGATGGACTATTTAACACCATCCTCACAACTCAGCCACATTCTAGCCTTAGCCTAGCAGCATTCATAATGAAGAATAATTAAGATAATATTGGACTGTATCACCAACAGGACAACCCACAGCTTTGTTATTATACTTAATCAATGCATTGGCTAGGGAATAGAGACCATATAATGTCACATAACTGATTCAGGAATTCTTCATGTAATGATAAACCATCCTCTTTCTAAAGCATTACCTTGTTAGCAGCTAAAACGGTCCCGATGTTAATATCTCACACTTAATTCTGTAGCCTTTCATTTCATTGACTTCAGTTTTTTTTTTTTTTTAATTGGAGGCTAATTACAATATTGTAGTGGGTTTTCCATATATTGACATGAATCAGCCATGGGTGTACATGTGTCCCCCATCCTGACTTGATTCAGACCCCAAAGGCTTAAGGTAATAACTTTTCATAGACCTTATAACTAATTGCCTTGCCCCAACTCATTGCAATATACCACTCAAATTTTGTAATAAATATTTATTCAATTGAACACAATGAACGGTGTTTTCATGTTGGCCAGTATTTTAAAGCTATAGAGTTAGACCATTGTGGTTCTACATATTTCTTTGAGGCTCCTATAATAGCATAAATTCTTAATCAAATCAATATCACAGACTTCTAGAGACATTTGGCTCTTTAAGTTTTGACAATGCATATTCCAGATCAAAGAAACACAGATTTTAGTCTACTCTTATTTGGAATATTTATATATTGATTATATACGACAACCTCAACCATGTTTACAGGTAAGCTAAGAAATGATATAAAGTTGTTAAGCAGGTCTGTATAAATTTATTTCTTAAGGCCTTTCAGATAAAACAAAACACAAGCAACAACAAAATATAACTTTATTCAAAATGTTACCTCATTCTGATTTCATCTCAATCATATAGAGTAACAGTGTTTTGAGTCGCCCCAATGTTCAGCAATAGGAATATTGTTGGGAAAAGAAAGTCCAATTTCTTGGACTAAGAACCAAGGTCAAATAACTTCCTTAAACCTTCTAAAGTAATACACTCCAAACACCAGTGGTTTAAATCAGCACAGGTGTATTTCTTGCTTATGCTACCTACCCAACAGGCTTGCCTAGGATTTTATCCCCTAATCTTGCTTTTCTAAGAAAACAATAAAATTAGATTACTTATAATATTGATAATTAAAAAAAAATGGTACATGAGATTTTTTTTTCAATGTAGCAATAAAGTTTCCATCATCTTACAAACTTTCCCTTGTTCTCTTCTCCCAAGCTATAACCATTTCCTTAGAATACATGCAGGTTGGGAATAAAATGAAATGGACCTATTTACCACTCATCTGCCATTAATTTCCTGCCGCTGGAGAGTGGTCATTTATAAAGCTACAATTTGCTAAATCATCAGCACTATTCTTCCTGGAGTTGCCAAAAGCAGTCTTTGAGTTCAAAGACCATCTAGTAAAATCTTGCTTAGCTCAAAATAAGCCTGAGGATGTTCCACCAAGCATAGAGTCAGCGAGCTAAATCATTTACTATAATCCACAACAAAGATGCTACTAGATAGAAAAGCAGCTGACTTGGAAATGACTTTTTATGAGCAAGAGCAGCAGCAAGGTAAGGGCAAATAAATGAAGATGCAGGCACACCGGTTCACAGAACCAATGCAGTGAGGACACTGAGATGTGTTACAGTGAACCAGCACTGCTCACTTTCAAAGCACAAAAATTGGAATATTGCCTGAAAATACTATCATTATCTAAAAACAACTTATGTGCTACTTCACTAGCAATAAGAATTATTGATATTACTGAAAATGACAGCACACATAGTAACTTATGTACTGAAATGCCTGAGCATGAAGCTTTCTTGCTACTGTGGCCTTGCCATAAAATTGATGCAAAACTGATTTTCACAGTTGACAGGTTATTATAAAGAAAGAAAGGTACGTTTCCATTTTCAGCAAGCGTAGCATATGAAAATCATGATACACCCTGGCAGTACAAATAATGCTTATCATGTGATTGATAAAATAAACATTATTGTAAATAAATACATAAATCAGTGTTATTTGTGAGTCCAGGAGAAAGAGAAAATCTGCCAAGTATTTTAATACACAATAACACAGAAGACTGACTTTTGGAGAGGCAATATAAAACAGTGACAAAGAGGCAGATTTGGAATCAGAAAGCCTATGTTTGAAGTTAGAGGTTTTCTACTAATTAAGAAACAAATTCATGTAAGGTACCTCTTCCAGCCTCAGAGTCTTCATCTGATAAATGGGATATTACTATCTTGTTCACCATAAATGAATGTTAAGTAAAATATATTTCATAAGATAAATAGAACAATGCTATTTATCAATGCTATTAACAATGCTATTCACCAGCACAATGCTTGATGAAAAGTTTTTTTTTTGATGAAAAGTTAATGGTATTTTTAATAGAAGAGTATAAATAAATAACCACTCAAGTGGCAATCAATAAGCCTAGGTTTATGTCAATTACAACACTGATTCAATGACTTGGCTTTTTTATTTTTTGTTTTCATTATCTGTTAGCTATGAGAGGAGAAGAGATGGATAAGCACATTCATTCATATATTCATTCATCCTTTCATTCATTCATTCTCTTACTGAGCACTTCCTATGAGCTAAGCACAGGGTACAATGGATGCAAAGATGAGTAAGTCAGTCCCTCTCAACCAGATATTTACTGTCTAGTGGGGGAGGCAGAGAAGCAAACGGAGCAAGTACCATGTAGCAGGGGTCACCACTTTAAAAGAGTACAGCTGAACACAGAGAAGAGATAAATTAAAGCTGCCAGGAAATATCAGAGCTTGTTAAACCTGTAAATATTATGTACACTCCATCTTGAAAAATAATTGTTTTACTATAATTTAAGAAGAAATTGAACTACTTTCCAGAAGGAAGAACAGATGCAAAATCAAGGATGAAAAAATGACACATTTGAATTAGAAGGGCAAAAGGTAGTGAACTCAGTGACACAATTGGGGAAGTGGGCAAATTCAGTGTAGTCTTGAGGTTTTATGTCTTACTACCACTTGTTTCTGGAGAAGGGAAAGGCAACTCAGTGCAATATTCTTGCCTGGAGAATTCCGTGGAGAGAAGAGCCTGGTGGGCTACAGTCCATAGGGTCACAAAGTTGGACACTACTTAGATAACTGACGAACACACTGGAGGTCTTATTTAAGGAGGCAATGTGCAAAGCTTTATCACAATTTCTGGATATGAGCTTCAAACTGAAGTTTGTAACCATAGAGTCACAAAGAGTTGGACACTGCTTGCTGAGCTAACTGATGAACACACTGGAGGTCTTATTTAAGTAGGCAATGTGCAAAGCTTTATCACAATTTCTGGATATGAGCTTCAAACTGAAGTTTGTATAACTTAGCAAAGCCCTGCATGAAATGTTTGGATGTGAAATATATCACAGCTAAGTTCTGGGTGTGAGACTTCAAACAGGAAGGGATTACAGAAGGATGTTTCTCAACTGTGTCAGTCTTTTGGAAAGACTCCAAGGCTTGAACAAATGTTGAGTCAGTACAGGAAAATGGACATTTACAAAGTGTTTCAAAGATAAACAGTAGTAAGAAAGACAGGCACAATTAAGGAGGCTAAATTATCTCAAAATCCACTGAACAGGTGAATGACATGAGACATCCAAGTCACACCATAGACCTGGAAGACAGACTGTAAAAAGGGGTTCACCTTTCAAGTGATGACATGTTTACTGGACTGTAAAGATCAAGAAAAATGGTAAACACAGATCTGCTTTTCAAGATTAACTCTGAAATTTCTTTTAGACCACAGACCTTTATCTTTTCCCCCAAAACAGATAAATCAAACCTAAAGTAGTTTACTTTATCTCAAAAAAGTACTATATTTAAAATAAGAGCTAGGTAGGTAAAATATTTGTATTATTAAGCTCCCCATTCTACTAGAAATGCATAAGGGTTGACTTTGTAAATCTGTTCTGAATAAGCTCTTGTTTAAAATGTAGACTGCCACTTTTTCTTTATTCACTTCATCATCTACAAATCAAAATCAAGACAGATTCTGCCCATTGTCTGAGATCCCAATTACCACTCATTCCCTTATTCGAAGGGAACGTGATTGTGATACTTAGCTATCTTTGGTATTATCATACAGAAGGGAAGGTGAATTATTCTGAGATGGCCCTTAGAAAGGATGAAAATTTATCAAACACATCTCTTATGACATTCTGAGAATCCCAACACATCAGAACTGGGTGTTTTTGAACCTTAGAGAAAGGAGGTTGTGCTTTTGATATGTAAAAGAGTCTCTTCTTTGAAGCGTGTGATGATTACTGCAGCCTCATGCTGACTAAACAGCTCACTGGAAAAGCACAGTATTCCACATTTTCAATCCCATGTTTCATTGATAACAATCATACACTAGGTTTCAGGTAAATGAAGGCTATTGTTCAACATAGAAATACTATTCCTTATCTTCTTCTTTCTCTAATACTATACTAATAATACCTCCCAATGAAATCATCAGTGTATTTTTATCTTGGTCCTTATCACTAAATAAATTAAAAATTACCTGTAATTTTTTATTTTAAATGACTTTTCCTTTTAAAAACCCTAAGCAATATATTTTATTAAAAATAAAGTTTTGTTTATTAAAAATACATAAAATTTATTTATTTAAAAATAAATAAAACTTATTGATATTCTCCTCTGCCTGCAATACCAAATTCCTGGGAAAGAGATTTGTGCCATAAAATGCCTTGCTAGAATTAGTCCTATGGGAACAGCCTATTGCTGATTCTTCAGGAGTGTAACCAAACATTCTATTAATATTATCATTATTGGGAGAAAGTTTGGGGTCAGAAGAGCAGCAAACCTAAACAAAACCTCCACACACACATGTGCACATATGCTTACATATAATTTTGCAACCATGAATCATCTTCCTATAGCATTTTATATATTAGCCCAATCTCTAATTCAGTTTGGGGTCATATTGTACTTTGACTTAGTTTTTTTTTTTTTTTTTTAATTATTAACCTTGAATCAAATAACATGTCTATTTTTACTCACCATAGCATCCGTTCTTATGCACTTTTCCTTCCTTTCAATTATTACTCACGATCCCCCTGTGTTACAATGTAAGTCCAGCTGAGTTTTCCGTGTGTTGCTAGATTCCATTTCTTGTCCCTTATCCAAGGATATCAAGATATCACATTAACAATTTTTAATATAAATTTATTTATTTTAATTGTAGGTTACTTTACAATATTGTATTGGTTTTGCCATACATCAAGATGAATCCACCACAGGTGTACACGTGTTTCTCATCCTGAGCCCCCCTCCCTCCTCCCTCCCCATACCATCCCTCTGGGTCATCCCAGTACACCAGCCCCAAGCGTCCTGTATCATGCATCGAACCTGGACTGTGATTTGTTTCATATATGATATTATACATGTTTCAATGTCATTCTCCCAAATCATCCCACCCTCTCCCTCTCCCACAGAGTCCAAAAGACTGTTCTATATATCTGCGTATTTTTTGCTGTCTTGCATACAGGGTTATCATTACCATCTTTCTTAATTCCATATATATGCATTAGTATACTGTATTGGTATTTCTCTTTCTGGCTTACTTCACTCTGTATAATAGGCTCCAGTTTCATCCACCTCATTAGAACTGATTCAAATGTATTCTTTTTAATGGCTGAGTAATACTCCATTGTGTATATGTACCACAGCTTTCTTATCCATTCATCTCTCTGTTTCACTATTGATTTAACCTATTTCATCCATCAGCATGAAAGCACACTGCTATGTTTGCAATATTTAAAGATCCAGGAGACAACAGCAAAAGCAAAACTTCTCTTAACATCTCTACCTTCTTCAACTTCTTCCCCATTTCCCTATTTACAATCACAATAATCCTCAGAAGTATTTTTTAACTCATTTAAAAAAAAATTTCTTTTCATCCTATTTTGACCTTTTGCAATGGTTTTCACAATACTAAACCCAGTGGTCAAATGTTAGTTTTCTTACTGAACTATCAACAACATTATTCTTTCTCAGAGACGTTCTTTGGTCTTCCTCCTAGATTTCAGGCTGCTTTGTTTATTGCATTTTTTTCATCAATTCTTATAGCCTGAGGCCTTTAAATTTGAGATTATCCAGGCCACAGTACTCAAAGATCTTTCTTCATCGTGGTTGGCTTGGTAATCTTTTTCTGGGTCATGCCTTAAATCACTAAGTGAAAAATGAATATTTGTACATTTTTATCCCCAGTGTAGATTTCTCTTAGGTGCTGATTTCACAGCAACCACAGAGTGAAAAAATACTCCTTACTGTTTAGATAAAAAGAGGATTAAAAATTAATAACTGGACATGATAAAAATATTTGTGGTATTTTAGTGTACGTGTGGATTTGAAATCCTGTTAAGAAAAGATTCAACAGGAAAAAAAAAAAAAAGGAAGAAAAAATTGGAGGCAGAAAACACTGAGAAATATTTCAAGGATATTTTTCTTTCTTTCTTTTTTAGCTAAGAGGAGTAGAGAAAAAGAGTAGTACTTGCATGAGGGGGCTTTATGTTGAGAAATATTTCAAGGCGACGTACCCCATGCATATGTAAAATTGCCATATATCTTGACTTAATTTGGAAAAGTTTATAGAATTTAGAGAATACCTGAGGTCAAATGTAGAAGATATAAGTATATAAGTGTGTGTGTGTGTGTGTGTGTGTGTGTGTGTGTTTGTGTGTGTGTGTATATGTGTGTGTGTGTGTGTTCATGCACACATGCATGCTAAGTTACTTCAGCCACATCAGGCTCTTTGCCACCCTCTGGACTGTAGCACATCAGGCTCCACTGTCCGTGGCATTCCCCAGGCAAGAATACGGAAGTGGATGGCCATACCCTCCTCCAGGGGATCTTCCTAATCCAGGGAGATATCAGGCTTCCCAGGTTTCTCTAGTGGTAAAGAACCTGACTGCAAATACAGAAGTCATAAGAGATGTGGGTTTGACCCCTAGAAATATTTCAAGGACAGATGCTGAGGCTGAAGTGACAATCATTTGGTCACTTGATGCAAAGAGCTGACTCATTGGCAAAGGTTCTGATGCTGGAAAAGATTGAAGGAAAAAGGAGAAGGGGTCAGCAGAGATTTGAATTGTTTTGCAAAAATAATGGTAGATACATAATATTTTGTCTCATCATTCTCATTTATTCAATTAAATTAAAGCTGCTAAGCAAGGATATACCAAACAGTATAATTTTTTTTTTTCTGGAAATCATTTCTTGTCAATTGTTGTGAAGACTTTAAATATAATTGGTTGATTATAATTGGTTCAGTTGCTCAGTCATGTCCGACTCTTTGCGACCCTATGAATTGCAGCACACCAGGCCTCCTTATCCATCACTAACTCCCAGAGTTCACTCACTTACATCCATCGAGTCAGTGATGCCATCCAGCCATCTCATCCTCTGTCGTCCCCTTCTCCTCCTGCCCCCAATCCCTCCCAGCATCAGAGTCTTTTCCAATGAGTCAGCTCTTCGCATGCGGTGGCCAAGGTATTGGAGTTTCAGCTTTAGCATCATTCCTTCCAAAGAACACCCAGGACTGATCACCTTTAGAATGGATATATTCAAATGACTGTTCAGGGTTGATTTCCTTTAGGATTGACTGGTTTGATCTCCTTTCAGTCCAAGGAACTCTCAAGAGTCTTCTCCAATACCATAATTCAAAAGCACCAGTTCTTTAGATATTGGAGCTTCAGCTACAGCATCCTTCCTTCCAATGACTGTTCAGGGTTGATTTCCTTTAGGATTGACTGGTTTGATCTCCTTTCAGTCCAAGGAACTCTCAAGAGTCTTCTCCAATACCATAATTCAAAAGCACCAGTTCTTTAGCTCTCAATCTACTTTATGGTCCAACTCTTACATTTGTACATGACTACTGGGAAAACTTTGCCGACTAAGGTCCGTCTAGTCAAGGCTATGGTATTTCCTGTGGTCAGGTATGGATGTGAGAGTTGGACTGTGAAGAAGGCTGAGCACCAAAGAATTGATGCATTTGAACTGTGGTGTTGGAGAAGACTCTTGAGAGTCCCTTGGACTGCAAGGAGATCCAACCAGTCCATTCTGAAGGAGATCAGCCCTGGGATTTCTTTGGAAGGAATGATGCTAAAGCTGAAGCTCCAGTACTTTGGCCACCTCATGCGAAGAGTTGACTCATTGGAAAAGACTCTGATGCTGGGAGGGATTGGGGGCAGGAGGAGAAGGGGACGACCGAGGATGAGATGGCTGGATGGCATCACTGACTCGATGGAAGTGAGTCTGAGTCAACTCCGGGAGATAGTGATGGACAGGGAGGCCTGGCGTGCTGCGATTCATGGGGTCGCAAAGAGTCAGACACGACTGAGTGACTGAACTGAACTGGAAAAAACATAATTTGACTATATTGACATTTGCCAGCAAAGTGATGTCTTTGTTTGTTAATACACTACCTGGATTCCTCATAGCTTTTCTTCCATGGAGCAAGTATCTTTTATTTCATGGCTGCAGCGAATGTCCACAGTGATCTTCGAGCCCAAGAGAAAAAAATCTATTTTCACTTTTTCCCCTTCCACTTGTCATGAAGTGATTGGACTGTATGCTGTGATCTTAGTGTTTTGTTTTCTTTTTTAATTGAGTTAAAAGTCAGCTTTTTTTATTCTCCCCTTCACCCTCATCAAGAGATTCTTTAGTTACACTTCACTTTCTCTCATTTTTAGAGTGTCAACTGCATATCTGAGGTTGTTGATATTTCTCCCAGCAGTCTTGATTACATATTGTGATTCATTCAAGCCAGCACTTTTCATGATGTACCCTGCATATAAGTTAAACAAACAGGGTCAAAATTCACAGCCTTCCTATACTGCTTTCCCAACTTAGAACCAGTCACTTGTTCCATGTAAGGTTCTAACTCTTTCTCCTTACCCACATGCAGATTTCTCAGGAGACAGGTATGGTGGTCTGATATTTCCATCTCTATAAATTTCCCACAACTACTTTATTTTATTTTATTTTACTTTACAATACTGTATTGGTTTTGGCATACATCAACATGAATCCACCACGGGTGTACACATGTTCCCAATCCTAAAACCCCCTCCCATCTCCCTCCCCATACCATCTCCCTCCCCATACCATCTCTCTGGGTCATCCCAGTGCACCAGCCCCAAGCATCCTGTATCCTGCATCTAACCCAGACTGGTGATTCTTTACTTATATGATAATATACATGTTTCAATGTCATTCTCCCAAATCATCCCACCCTCTCCCTCTCCCACAGAGTCCAGAAGACTGTTCTATACATCTGTGTCTTTTTTGCTGTCTCGCATACAGGGTTATCATTATCATCTTTCTGAATTCCATATATATGTGTTAGTATACTTTATTGGTGTTTTTCTTTCTGGCTTACTTCACTCTGTATAATTGGCTCCAGTTTCATCCACCTCATTAGAACTGACTCAAATGTATTCTTTTTAACGGCTGAGTAATACTCCATTGTATATATGTACCGTAGCTTTCTTATCCATTCATCTTATAGTAGTGTAGTCAATGAAGCTGAAGTTGATTTTTTTTTTTTTTTTCTGGAATTCATTTGCTTTCTCTCTGGCCCAAGGGATATTTGCAATTTGATCACTGATTCCTCTGCCTTTTCTAAACGTAGCTTGTACATCTTCAAGTTCTCAATTCATATAGTGCTGATGCCTAGCTTGAAGGATTTTGAGTATAACCTTACTAGGATGCAAAATGAGTGCAATTTTCTGGTAGTTGAACATTCTTTGGCACTGCCCTTCTTTGAGACTGGAGTGAAAACTGAATTTTCCAGTCTTGTGGCCACTTATGACTTTTCCAAACTTGCTTACATATTGAATGCAACACTTTAACAGCATCATAGTCTATGAGTTTAAATAGCTCTCATGGAATTCCATCACTAACACTAACTTTGTTTGCAGTAATCTTCCTAAGGCCCATTTGACTTCACACTCTAGGATGTTTGGCTGTAGGTGATTGACCACACCATCATGGTTATCTTAGTCATTGAGGCATTTTTGTATAGTTCTTCTGTGTATTCTTGCCACCTCTTCTTAATCTTTATCTCTCTGCTTTTCTAAGGTTCTTACTGTTTCTTTCTTTATCACGCCAATCCTTGAAGGAAATGTTCTTTTGATTTCTCCAATTTTCTTGAGGATATCTCTAGTCTTTGTAATAATTCTATTGTTTTCCTTCATGTCTTCATTTAAGAATGTTTATAGCTCAGTTGGTAAAGAATCACCTGCAATGCAAGAGATCAAAGTTCGATCCCTGGGCTGTGAAGATCCCCTGGAGAAGGGAAAGGCTATCCACTCCAGTATTCTGGCCTAGAGAATTCCATTGACTGAATAGGCCATGGGGTCACAAAGAGTTGAGTCGGACACGACTGAACAACTTTCAGTTTCACTTTCTTAGCTTTCTTTGCTATTCTCTGGAAATCAGCACTTAGTTGTGTATAACTTTCCTTTTCTCCCTTGCTTTTCTCTTCTCTCCTTTCCTCAGCTATTTGTAAAGCCTTCTCAGATAGCCACTCTGCCTTCTTGCATTTATTTTCTTTGAGATGGTTTTGGCCACTGCCTCCTGTAGAGTGTTATGAATCTCTGTTTACAGTTCTTAAGCCACTCTGTCTACCAGATCTAATCCCTTAAATCTATTCATCCCCTTCACTATATAATCATAAAGTCTTTGATTTAGCTCATATCTGAATAAGATAGGGATTTCCCCTAGCTTCTTCAATTCAAGCCTCAATTTTGAAATAAGGAGCTCATGATCTGACCCATTCAGCTCTAGGTCTTGTTTTTGCTGACTGTATAGAGCTTCTCCATTCTCAGCTACAAAGAAAATAATCAATTCAATATTAACCATCTGGTGTTGTCCATGTTTAGAGTTGTCTCTTATGCTGTTGGAAGACGATGTTTGCTATGACAAGAGTGTTTCCTTGAGAAAACTCTGTTAGCCTTTGCCTTGCTTCATCGTGTGCTTGCAAGGTCAAACTTGCCTGTTATTCCAGGTATCTCTTGAGTGCCTGCTTTTGCATTCCTACTCCCTATGATGAAAATGATTTTTTTTTTTTATGTTAGTTCTAGAAGGGTTTGTGTAGATCTACATAGAACGTTTCAACTTCAGCTTCTCCAACCTTAGTGTCTGGGGAATAGGCTTGGACTGCTGATATTGAATGGTTTTCTTTGGAAATGAACCACAGAGATCATTCTGTCACTGTTGAGATTGCATCCAAATACTGCACTTCAGATTTGTTTTCTATGAAGGTTACTCAATTTTTTCTAATGGATTCTTACCCACAGTAGTAGATATAGTGGTCATGTGAATTAAATGCACCCATTCCCATCCACTTTAGTTCACTGATTCCTAAGATGTCAATGTCCACTCTTGTCATCTTCTGTTTGACCATGTTCAGTTTACCTTAATTCATGGACCTAACATTCTAGGTTCTCATGCAATATTGTTCTTTACAGCATTGGACTTTACTTTCACCGCCAGACACATCCACAACTGAGTATCATTTCCACTTTGGCCCAGCCACTTCCTTCTTTCTGGGGCTAATAATAATTGTCCTGGTAGCATATCAGACACCGTCAGACCTGGGGAACTCATCTTCTGGTGTTATAGTTTTTGACTTTTTCATATTGTTCATAGGGTTCTCACAGCAATAAAACTGGAGTGGTTTGTCTTTCCCTCCTGGAGTGGACCACATTTTGTCAGAACTCTTCGCTATGACACATTCATCTTGAGTGGCCATGCATGACATGGCATGGCTCATAGTTCACTGAGTTATGGAAGCCCCTTCTCCACACTTCTTTAGGTTTTTCCAAATCCTTTCTTTTATATATTTATTTAAAAGTTGTAATTATTATAAAATAGGAAGTGAAGTGAAGTGAAGTCGCTCAGTCATGTCCGACTCTTTGCAACCCCGTGGACTGTAGCTTACCGAGCTCCTCCGTCTGTGGGATTCTCCAGGCAAGAATACTGCAGTGGGTTGCCATTTCCTTCTCCAGGGGATCTTCCTGACCCAGGGACTGAACCCGGGTCTCCCGCATTGCGGGCAGATGCTTTAACCTCTGAGCCACCAGGGAAGCCCATTAAAAAAAAAAAAAAAAAAAAAAGAACATATGTATTTTTAGAAACAGAATGTAATGCAACAAATCATGAAGGACATGAAATTCAGACTTTATAAGGATAATAAAGAAAAGAGTATATGAAATAATCCAATTAGCAGAGGCCACTTATATCCTCTAACTGCCCTTATAGTTACAATGACCAGTTGTACAGTTTATCACATTTGAAAAATTACTTTCACACATATAATCTTAATTGATCTTCCAAATAATTCAGTGAGTAGATTGCAATCTCTATTTTACAAATAACGCTTTCAGGCTTCCTTTTAGTCACAAAGTTAGAATTTTTAGGATCAAATTAAATTATTTTAATCTTAGAGCTATTTTTGCTAATATTACTGATGAAGATGTGTATAAGAGACACACATTTGAAAAATTACTTTCACACATATAATCTTAATTGATCTTCCAAATAATTCAGTGAGTAGATTGCAATCTCTATTTTACAAATAACGCTTTCAGGCTTCCTTTTAGTCACAAAGTTAGAATTTTTAGGATCAAATTAAATTATTTTAATCTTAGAGCTATTTTTGCTAATATTACTGATGATTAAACTTGGTCCTTATCTGGATTAGAACGTTTCAAAATTCTATTAATAAGAAGCTATTTTGCTTTTCTTTCTTTTTTCTTCTTTGGATTAGATGCTATATCTGATTCTGTGTTTCTAAACATTCAAAAGTACTCATGAATGATTATAGAAAGTATGGATTTCAAATAGGGTGAATACACATTAAAGGGAAAACTGACACAGAGGTTTTGTTCTACGAAATAATCCAGAAATTTGTGCAAAGATAATCAAGATTTAATTTATCCTAATTTTTTTCAAGATAAATGTCACATTTAGGAGATGGAACATAATTTTATTTTGAGCTAGTCATTAGAAATAATATCTAAACAACAAACAAAACAAAAATACAAACCCGTCATCAGCAGACAGGATTACCAACTCACTCAGCCTTGCCCATCAGAGAAAAAACAAGCAAACAATGAAAAAACTCAGCACAAATCTCACCCTATATGAAGGTTACACAAATCAATGGACCAACTCTTAGGGGTGTAGAAACCAAAAGGAAAGAAAAATTCAAACTTGAAGCCTTGGAAAAGGGGAACTCAAAAACAATAAGTCAAAAAAAAAAAAAAAAAAAAGAAAGAAAAGGAAAAAAGAAAAGGTAGAGAAATACTACACAAATAAAGGAACAAACTAGAAAAACAAAAGTCTGAATAAATGAAAAGGAAATAAGCAAACTACCTGAAAAATTATTCACAAAAATGATAGTAAAGATGATCAAAAACTTTGCAAACAAAATGGAGAAAATGCAAGAATCAATTAACAAATACATAGAATAAATAAAAATAAGCATAGACAAATAACACAATTACTGAAATTAAATTTGATGCATGATACAGGATGCTTGGGGCTGGTGCACTGAGACGACCCAGAGTGATGGTACAGGGAGGAAGGAGGCAGGAAAGCTCAGGATGGGGAACACGTGTATATCTGTGGCAGATTCATGTTGATGTATGGCAAAACCAATACAATATTGTAAAGTAATTAACCTACAATTAAAATAAATAAATTTATTAAAAAAATAATAATAAAAAAATAATAAAACAGGCTCACCACATATATATATACACACACACACACATATATATATATATGTATATATATATATATTCTAGAAGGAATCAATCCAGAATATCTGAGGCAGAAGAATGAATTAGTGAGCTGGAAGATAAAATGGTGGAAATAACTTCTGAAGAGCAGAATAGTGTATAAAGAATGAAAATAACTGAGAATAGTCTCAGAGACCTATGGGACAATATCAAATGAACCAACATTCAAGGTATAGGGGTCCCAGAAGAAGAAAAGAAAATTAAAGGGTATGAGAAAATTTTTGAAGAGATTATAGTTGAAAATTTCACCAACATGGGAAAGGAAGACCATTAGGACAATATTAACTGCACCGACATTTGAATTATAGGAGTCCCAGAAGAAGAATAGAAAAAGAAAGGGTATGAGAGAATTTTTCAAGAAATTATAGTTGAAAATTTCCCCAACAAGGGAAAGGAAATGGTCAATCAAATCCAAGAGGCCCAAAGAGTCTCATACAGGATAAACCCAAGGAGAAACATGCCAGGACACATACTAATCAAACTAACAAAGACTAAACCCAAAGAAAGGATATTAAAAGCATCAAGGGAGAAGCAACAAGTAACATATAAGGGAAACCCCATACACTTAACAGCTGATCTTTTAGCAGAAACTCTACAGGCCACAAGAGAATGGCAGGATATATTTAAAGTACTGAAATGGAAAAATCTACAGCCAAGATTATAGTACCCAGCAAGGATCTCATTCAAAACTGATGAAGAAATAAAAAGCTTTTCAGACAAGCAAAATTTAAGAGAATTCGTACCACCAAAGCAGTTTTACAACAAATGATAAAGGTAATTATCTAGTCAAGAAATACAAGAGAAGAAAAAAAGATCTACAAAATCAAAATCAACCCCAAACAATTAAGAAAATGGCAACAGGAAAAGGTATATCAATAATTACTTTAAATGTAAATGAATCAAATGCTCCAACCACAGGATAAATACTGGCTGAATGGATACAAAAACAAGACCCATATATACATTCTCTACAAGAAACCCAACTCAGACCCCAAAACACATATAGACTGAAAGTGAGAGGATGGAACAATATATTCCATGCAAATCTGAAGGAAAAGAAAGAAAGCTGGAGTAGCAATCCTCATATCAGACAAAATAGACCTTAAAATAGAGACGATTACAAGAGATAAGAAAGGACATTACATAATGATCTAGGGGTCAATCCGAGAGGAAGACACAACAATTATAAATATCTATGTACCCAAATAGGAGCACTTCAATATGCAAGACACTAACAGGCATAACAGAAGAAATTGACATAACACAAATATAGTAGGAAATTTAAACACCTCACTCACACCAAAGGACAGACTGTCAAAGCAGAAAATGAATAAGGAAACACAAGCCTTAAATGATACATTAAATGAGATGGAGCTTATTGATCCCTTCGGACATTCCATCCAAACACAGAAGAATAAACCTTCTTCTCAAATGCACATGGAACATTCTCCAGGATAGACCACATCTTGAATCCCAAATCAAACCTCAAGAATTTAAAAAAATTGAAATCATATCAAGCATCTTCTCTGACTACAACACTATGAGACTAGATATCAATTACAAGAAAAAAAAAAGAAAAATTGTAAGAAATACAAACACATGGAGATAAAACAACATGTTTCTAAATAACTAATAGATTGCCGAAAAAAATCAGATGGGAAATAAAAAATTCTAGAAACAAATGACAAAGAACACATGACAAATCAAAACCTGTGGGATGCAGCAAAAGTGGTTCTAAGAGGTAAGTTTATAGAAATGCAATCCTACCTCAAGAAACAAGAAAATCACTGAATAGACAACCTATTTTTACACTTAAAAGAACTGGAAAAAGAAAAACAAAACAAAAAAATTAGTAGAATAAAAGAAATAAAAAAGATCTGTTTAGAAATAAATGAAAAAAGGGTGGGATGAGATGGGAGAATGGCATTGAAACATGTATACTATCAAGTACAGGTAATCTTATTTGTGATAATGTTTTGATGTACAATAAACAGGTACTAGTTTTAAAAAAAACAAATGAAAAAACAAACAGTAAAGATTAATAAAACTTAAAGCTGGTTTTTTGAGAGATAAACATAATTGACAAATCTTTATCCAGACTCAACAAGAAAAAAGGAGAAAAGAATCAAATCAACAAAATTAAAAATGAAAAAGGAGAGGTTGCAACAGACAAAGCAGAAGTAAAAAGGATTATAAGAGACTATTATGAACAACTATATGGCAATAAAATAGATCACTGGAAGAAATGGACCGTTTCTTTGAAAAGTTCAGTCTTTCAAAACTGAACCAGGAAGAAATAGAAATTATGAACAACCCAATTACAAGCACTGAAATCGAAGCTGTGATCAAAACTCTCCCAAAACACAAAAGCCTAGGAGAAAAATTGCAGAGTAAAGAACACTTCCAAACTCATTCTACAAGGCCACCTTGATATCAAAACCAGGCAAAGACAACACAAAAAAGAGAAAATTACAGGCCAATATCACTGATGAAAATAGATGCAAAAATCCTCCACAAAAATTTTAGCGTACAGAATTCAGTAACACATCAAAAAGCTCATATGCCATGATCAAGTTGGGTTTATTTCAAGGATTCAAGAATTCTCCAATATATGCAAATCAATCAATGTAATAAGCCATATCAACAAATTGAAAGATATAAATCATTTAATAATCTGAAGAGATGCACAAAAAGCCTTTGACAAAATTCAGCACCGGTTTATGATTAAAACTCTTTAAAAAATGGGCATAGAAGGAACCTAATTCAACATAGTAAAGGCCATATATGATAAGCCTAAAGCAAACATTACTCTCAATGGTGGAAAACTGAAAGCATTTCCCTAAGATAAGGAACAAGACAAGGGTGTCCACTTTCACCACCATTATTCAACACAGTTCTGGAAGTCCTAGCTACAACAATCAGAGAAGAAAAAGAAATAAAAGCAATCCAGATCAGAAAAGAAGAAGTTCTCACTGTTTGCAGATGATATGACTCTGTACGTAGAAAACCCTAAAAATAGGGTCAGAAAATTACTAAAGCTAATCAGTGAATTTAGCAAAGTTGTAGGATACACAATCAATACACAGAGATTACTTGCATTTCTATATGCTAACAATGAAAAATCAAAAAAGAAATTAAAGACTCAATCCCTTTCACCACTGCAACAAAAAGAATTAAATATCTAGGAATAAACTTACCTAGGGAGACAAAAGAACTGTACACAGAAAATTATTAAGACACTGATGAAAGAAATCAAAGACAACATAAAGAGATGGAGAAATATCCCATGTGCCTGGATAGGAGGAATCAACATTGTGAAAATGACTATACTACCAAACACAATCTACAGATTCAATGTGATCCCTATCAAATTATGAATGGCACTTTTCACAGAAGTAGAAGAAAAAATTTCACAATTCATATGGAAACACAGATGACCCCTGTCAAGACCAGCTCAACAAGCAGGGTTTCTGAAAGCGAGGTACAGCAAGAGAATGAGAAACGAGACACAAGAATTCAGAGAAAAGCGAGGACCAGGGGACCAACATCGCTCCAGGGTGAAGGCGCTGAAACTGAATCCAAGCCAGCTTTATTATACTTTCAGTCATGAATGAAAGAATATGTGGGGAGTTACACTATAACTTAGGTGGCCTTCAGGGCCAAAGAACAAAATGATCATTAACCACTGAGTAATTAGGAAAGAGTAATAAATATGAGAAATGCTGGGCTTGAAGAGGCACAGCGGAAATCAAGATTGCCAGGAGAAATATCAATAACTTCAGATATGCAAATGACACCACCCTTATGGCAGAAAGTGAAGAGGAACTAAAAAGCCTCTTGATGAAAGTGAAAGAGGAGAGTGAAAAAGTTGGCTTAAAGCTCAACATTCAGAAAACGAAGATCATGGTATCTGGTCCCATCACTTCATGGGAAACAGATGGGAAAACAGTGGAAACAGTGTCAGACTTTTTTGGGCTGCAAAATCACTGTAGACGGTGATTGAACCCATGAAATTAAAAGATGCTTATTCCTTGGAAGGAAAGTTATGACAAACCAAGATAGCATATTCAAAAGCAGAGACATTACTTTCCCAACAAAGGTCCATCTAATCAAGGCTATGGTTTTTCCAGTAGTCATGTACGGATGTGAGACTTGGACTGTGAAGAATGCTGAGCCCCGAAGAATTGTTGCTTTGAACTGTGGTGTTGAAGACTCTTGAGAGTCTCTCGGACTGCAAGGAGATCCAACCAGTCCATTCTAAAGGAGATGGGTCCTGGGTGTTCTTTGGAAGGAATGATGCTAAAGCTGAAATGCCAGTACTTTGGCCACCTCATGAGAAGAGTTGACTCACTGGAAAAGACTCTGATGCTGGGAAAGATTGGGGGCAGGAGAAAAAGGGGATGACAGAGGATGAGATGATTGGATGGCATCACTGACTTGACGGATGTGAGTTTGAGTGAACTCTGGAAGTTGGTGATGGACAGGGAAGCCTGGCATACTGCAATTCATAGAGTCACAAAGAGTTGGAAATGACTGAGTGAATGAACTGAACTGAACTGAACTGAATCAATAACAAATCAGTAACTAAGACTAATATACTTGTCTATAGATTTTCCACCAGATATGTCAAACATGTGACTCTGAGACTCCAGTTGAGATACAGTCTGGGGTCGGTTTTCCAACACCAGGATCATATTTTCTATTCAGGATTATGAACTGTTCCTTCTGGACTTGTTCTGAGTCTCATGCCTTATAACATCCAGTTTATCAATAATTATAAATTTCTTTTGCAGCCCTTGCCAGGGCCTGCTTTTCTTTTATTCTTCCTGTCTCCTACAACCCTGAATAGTCAAAGCAGTCTTGAGAAGGAAGAATGGAGCTGGAGGAATCAACCTTCCTTACTTCAGATTATACTACAAGGCTACCGTCATCAAGACAGTATGGTCCTGGAACAAAACCAGAAATATAGACGAATGGAATGAGATAGAAAGACCAGACATAAGCCCATGCACTTATGAGTACCTTATTTTTGACAAAGGAAGCAATAATATATAATGGGGGCAAAGACAGCCTCTTCAATAAATGGTGCTGGGAAAATTGGACAGTTATATGTAAAAAAATGAAATTAGAACACTTCCTAACACTATACACAGTTCAGCTCAGTTCAGTCGCTCAGTTGTGTCCAATTCTTTGTGACCACACGAATCGCAGCTCGCCAGGCCTCCCTGTCCATCACCAACTCCCAGAGTTCACTCAGACTCACGTCCATCCAGTCAGTGATGCCATCCAGCCAGCTCGTCCTCTGTCCTCCCCTTCTCCTCCTGCCCCCAATCCTTCCCAGCATCAGAGTCTTTTCCAATGAGTCAACTCTTCTCATGAGGTGGCCAAAGTACTGGAGTTTCAGCTTTAGCAATATTCCTTCCAAAGAAATCCCAGGGTTGATCTCCTTTATAATGGACTGGTTGGATCTCCTTGCAATCCAAGGGACCCTCAAGAGTCTTCTCCAACACCACAGTTCAAAAGCATCAATTCTTCAGTGCTCAGCCTTCTTCACAGTCCAACTCTCACATCCATACATAAAAACAGGAAAAACCACAAGAAAAACCATAGCCTTGACTAGACGGACCTTAGTCGGCAAAGTAATGTCTCTGCTTTTGAATATACTATCTAGGTTGGTCATAATTTTCCTTCCAAGGAGTAAGCGTCTTTTAATTTCATAAACTCAAAATGGATTAAAGTGCTAAATGTAAGACCAGAAAGTATAAAAATCTTAGAGAAAAACATAGAACACTCGATGACGTAAATCAAAACAAGATCCTCTATGACCCACTTCCTAGAGTAAGAGTAATAAAAGCAACAGTAAACAAGTGGGACCTGATTAAACCTAGAAGCTTTTGCACAGCAAAGGAAACTATAAGCAAGGTGTGAAGACAACCCTAAGAATGAGAGAAAATAGTAGCAATTGAAACAACCCACTCCAGTATTCTTACCTCGAGAATCCGAGGGACGGGGGAGCCTGGTTGGCTGCCACCTATGGGATCACACAGAGTCAGACACGACTGAAGTGACTTAGCAGCAGCAGCAGCAACAAAGGATTATTTTCCAAAATATACAAGCAGCTCATATAACTCAATGTCAGAAAAACAAACACCCTAATCAAAACGTGGGAAAAATACCTAAACAGACATTTTTCCAAAGAAGAGTTACATATGGCTAACAAACACATGAAAAGATGCTCAACATTGCTCATTAATAGATAAATGCAAATCAAAAAAAAACTACAATGATATATCACCTCATACCAGGCAGAATGGCCATCTTCAAAAAGTCTACAAGCAATAAATGCTGGAGAGGGTGTGGATCAAAGGGAATGCTCCTGCACTGCTGGTGGGAATGTAAATTGATACAGCCACTATGGAAGATTGTATGGAGATTCCTTATAAAGCTGGGAGTAAAACCAACATATGATCCAGCAATCCCACTTCTAGGCCTGTACCCTGAGGAAACCAGAGTTGAAAAAGACACATGTATCCCATTGTTCACTGCAGCACTATTTACAATAGATAGACCATAGAAGCAACCTAGATGTCCATTGACAGATGAACAGATAGAGAAGTTGTTGTACATATATACAATGGAATATTAGCCATAAAAAGGAACACATTTTGAGGCAGTTCTGATGTGCTAGATGAACCTAGAACCTACTATACAGAATGAAATGAGTCAGAAAGAGAAAGATAAATATCATATTCTAACACATACATGTGGAATCTAGAGAAAGAATACTGAAAAAATTATTTACAGGGCAGCAGTGGAGAAGCAGACATAGAGAATAGACTTATTGACATTGGGAGAGAGCAGGAGAGGGTGATATGTATGGGAAGAGTAACATTGAAACTTATACTACCATATGCAAAATTAATAGCCAATGGGAATTTGCTGTATGGCTCAGGAATCTCAAACAGGAGTTCTGCATCAATCTAGAGGGTTGGGATATGATAGGAGATGGGAGGGATAGTCAAAAGGGAGGGGATATATGTATAGCTATAGTTGATTCATGTTGAGGTTTGACAGAAAACAGCAAAATACTGTAAAGCAATTATACTTCAATAAAAAATAAATGAAAACATTTTTGAAAAAATATAATATTTCAGGATAAAATGGATAGGGAATTATTTTTAAATGAAAAAAAACCTGTAAATACTGATTATAAACAATTTCAATTTTCCTAATT
>SJYR01001172.1:108595-122768 GCA_006410655.1 Kobus ellipsiprymnus
TTTTTTTTTTTTTTTTTTAATCTAGTGTTGTGACATTTTATTTTCCATTTTAGAGCATTTTTAACTAAGTCTAGATCGAAACGGGCATAACCAATTCCCTATGGGAGACATTTGGAAGTGGCAGCAACCAGAGAGAATCAAGTCCTACCTCGCACTTAAGTGAGCAAACTTCTGGCATCTGCAAACAGAATGTGTAAAGCAAATGAGTAGATATATACAGAAATGAAACAGCCAAACCAAGCAAATCCTAGCTTCTTGCCCCCAATTTCATGGGGAAAGGCTCTCTGATTTCATTCGTTAACTCGGCTTTATTGCTTTGATGCTGCTGCTTGTAAATTGCTCTTGCCTCTTCATTGTGAATACCAGCAGAAAGTCAGTGTGCTCTACTTGATACTCGCTGTTTTAGACTTTCTCTCAATTGTGTATGTCTGGAATGGAGCACTTCTGCTATGGGGAAAAATATATTTTCAATGTGTCCTCTGTGCTTTTCAACTGAATTCCCAGTACATGATGAAATATGTAATATATCCAGATATAATGTATTTTAGAGGAAACTCATTGGCACACTATTTTTGTACATTCAATATTATATCTCAGTTGAAATCACTTGGAAACATTAATCAATCTGTTTACTGGTCTGAGGAGGTAGCATGTTGTCAGGGTGAATTAGTGATAAAGTCTGAGGAACTTTAAAGACATATTTGTAAAATGGTATTGAAAGGGTCTGAAACTGAATTTTCCCTAATTACCCATCTGACTGCTGCTGAAATTACCAGTGATTTGCAAGATGAAGACTGATAATTTCAGTGTAGGCAAGAATGATGTTCCAAACTCAGAAACTGTTTATGTATTTTATTATTTAAACAAGTGTCTGTGAGTCAAAGTAGGATCCAGTTGACAATTTCTGTGTTTCAAAAGCAGCAATAAGCTGAGAAAGCAGAGGGCAGTGCCTTTGAACAGACTCCTTCCAGAACCCCTTAATTTAGCACAATCCAGAATAACGAATGTGAGTTGTGAGCAGGTTGCCAATATGCAACTAAATGCTATCAGCCCTTCATATCACAATATTTAGGGTTGTTAGATTTATCAAACACAAATAGAAGATATCCAATTAACTGAACTAACTTGTTGGCTTGGTGAATTCTCTGAAACAGCCAGAATTATCTTGTAGGTAGATTCATCCATGATACCACAGATAAGATCCCAGCCTGACAAACACTTGGATTTGTCTTGTGAAACCCTCAACATACAACTCAGTTGAATCTGTCCAGATTTCTAACCTATAAAACTGTGAGTTAATAAATGGATATTGTTCTAAGCTGCTAAATTAGTGGTCATTTTCCATGCAGAGATAGAAGACTCCCCAATTAAAAACCATAAAAATCATTATTTAAATGAAGCTTAATAGAGCATAATAGTTTAATAGAATTTCAAGGTGGTACAGTTGTAAAGAATCTTCTTGCCAGTGCAAGAACATAGGTTCGATCCCAGAGTAGGGACGATCCCCTGGAGTGGGAAATGGCAACCCACTGCAGTATTCTTGCCTGGAAAATTCCATGAAGAGAGAAGCTTGACAGGATACAGTCCATTGGGTCACAAAGAGTAGGACATGACTGAGCAACTAAGCACAAACAATAGTTTAATATTAGGTATCTTGGTAATAGCCTTATGAAATAATAAAAAATATAAAAATAAAGATTAATCAAACATTAATAGGAAACTATATTGCTCAGCTAAGAGAAATATAATTGCAGTTCATTTTATTTAAAAATGACTTCAGACAAGTAAGTCTACTCTTTCTCAATTTCTTTATCTTCAAAATGGGGTTAATATTGTATTTACCTCATAAATTTGATTAGGCTTAAATGAAATAATTCATATATAGCACTAAAGATTGCATCTGCCAAGTAGCAAGTGTTCAAAAAGCATTAGCTAATATAATAACTGCTTAGAAATATAGGTCAATGTACATTAAGGCCTTCTGTTAACATGACAGGAAAAATACCACTGCATTGAGATTCTCAATACTCAAGTATAAATTATTCAAGTATGAAATTATTATTATACTTTGTAAGTATTTTATGAGTAATATTTTATTATATTTGATGTCTCTGGTGGCTCAGATGGTAAAGAATTTGCTTGTAATGCAGAAAGCCCAGGTTTGATTCCTGGGTAAGGAAGATTCACTTTAGAAGGGAATAGTTACCTACTCCAGACTTCTTACTGGAGAACTCAATGGACTGAGGAGACTGGTGGGCCACAGTCCATGGAATCACAGAGTCAGACACAACTGAATAACTAATATTTTCACACTTTCACATTTTATTATATTTTAAAAGTAAAAATCAAAAGTTATTACTTTTTATTCTGTCATTTATCCTCACATTATCATTTTGGTAAAAATTATTTTATTTGGAAAAAAAACAGCTAAGAGAAATATAATTGCAGTTCATTTTATTTAAAAATGACTTCAGACAAGTAAGTCTACTCTTTCTCAATTTCTTTATCTTCAAAATGGGGTTAATATTGTATTTACCTCATAAATTTGATTAGGCTTAAATGAAATAATTCATATATAGCACTAAAGATTGCATCTGCCAAGTAGCAAGTGTTCAAAAAGCATTAGCTAATATAATAACTGCTTAGAAATATAGGTCAATGTACATTAAGGCCTTCTGTTAACATGACAGGAAAAATACCACTGCATTGAGATTCTCAATACTCAAGTATAAATTATTCAAGTATGAAATTATTATTATACTTTGTAAGTATTTTATGAGTAATATTTTATTATATTTGATGTCTCTGGTGGCTCAGATGGTAAAGAATTTGCTTGTAATGCAGAAAGCCCAGGTTTGATTCCTGGGTAAGGAAGATTCACTTTAGAAGGGAATAGTTACCTACTCCAGACTTCTTACTGGAGAACTCAATGGACTGAGGAGACTGGTGGGCCACAGTCCATGGAATCACAGAGTCAGACACAACTGAATAACTAATATTTTCACACTTTCACATTTTATTATATTTTAAAAGTAAAAATCAAAAGTTATTACTTTTTATTCTGTCATTTATCCTCACATTATCATTTTGGTAAAAATTATTTTATTTGGAAAAAAAAAGTTAAATATTAACTAAATAACTATGCTCTTTTGGTATTGTGTTCCTCTTTGCAAATTCATTCATTTCCACTGATGTATTAAATGAATAGAATTATTTTACATTGTTTAAGAAATATCCTGGTTAAAATAGTTATGACTAGGACTTACTTTAGCTTAGGGTGTCCGGGAAGCTCTGAGAAAGAGATTTTTGAGCTAAAGAATAAATTAGTATTATTGATGTAAAGAATGAGAAGTCTGAGATTGATAAAAGGATTTTCATTTCATTTACTTTTGTCATTTGTTTAACAATTTTTGTGGGTGAATATTTCAAAGTTATTTTATCTACTTTTAAACCCCGTTATAGGCAGTGATAACTTGCTGTCATCTAATGAAGAATGCCATCTAAAGCTGCTTATAAAAGGTGATGTCACATCAAACTCTTTGTGATAGTGTGTTATCTGTCTTTTTTCTTACCTTGCTACTGATGATTTACTGGAATTATTTTAGCCCCTGATCTCATGTAAATCAGTGGTTGCTATAATCTAGGCAAGGTTGTTATTTGTTTGCACAATTAATGATGCAGAAGACAATTCCTTGACACTTTGTCTATTTCAGAAGGCAGATGAACTATCTACACTTTGCTATGTTATTCTAATTATTTTCAGGGATCTAACTAATTATTTAATTAGTAGATTAGATGAAGCCAATCTGAAATGTCGATCCCTACATGTCAGTTTCTAGTCAAAGTTTGTTTTTCTATTTTTATAACTATTATTGATTTAAATTTGTGCTGTTTTAATATTTTGTATCTTCCTTTCTTCCTTCCTCCCTCCATCATTCCCATCTTTCTTTTGATTGTGTCAGGTATTAGTCACAGCAGGTGGGTCTTAGATCTTCACTGTGGCAGGATCTTTAGTTCTAGCATGCAGACTCTTAGTTGCAGCATATGGGATATAGTTTCTCACCAGGAATCAAACCTAGGTCCTTGAACTGAGAGTGCAGAGTTATAGACACTGGACCATCAGGGAAGTCCCTAACTCTTATGAACATATCAAGGGCCGTTTTGCCGAATGTTGCCTTTATTCAGGATTTACGGAATTGTGTACCTGTGAAATATACAGGAATATACCACACAGAGCCTTTAAAATGTGGCCCTTTACTGCCGGGGTCCAGCCCCGGTGGAACCAGGGTGATTCGAAGGAGAGACGGAGTAGGCGAGGAAAAAACTTATATAGAAATATAAAGGAGATTAGAAGAAATAGTATAGTAGGAAAATTAAGTGGAGAAAAGAGGCTGAATAACTTGGTTTACGGAGAAAGCCAATAAAGCTCCAGACAAGGAGCTTGCACCATCTACGTGGGGCCGCCAGCGCCCGCTCGAATAGTGGAGAGTGCCCCTCCTTGGGCACTCTCTCTCATGGATCTTGGGGCTGGGGCAGGTAAGTAGACTTGGAGAGCCACTCCGTTCCAGATGGGAATTCAGCCTGAGGTTAGAGTAAAGAGGAGAAGAAAGGAGAGGAAAAAAGGGTGAGAGAAAGAGACATGGGGAGAGCCAGATTCCCAAGAAACTAGGCCGAGAGGCTAGTCCGGAAAACTGGTCCCATCCGTTTATTGTTCAAGGGGCTATTTATATGTTTGATAATACATGGAGATCAATGGGTAACACAAAGTTATGCAGCGTTAGCAGTTTAGACTCTTATCAAAAGCAGGCTTTTCTCTCTGCATACCTGACTGCAAACACAAGTCTTAGGTAATTTACATCATCTTCTGCCAGAAGGGCCAATTAACATTTTACAACCTTTTTTCTGATAAGGGTTTGTCAACCAGAAGACTTATTTGTGTTGATCTTCCCAAAGTTTGGCGCCGCTCTCAGAAAGCACTAAATAAAGTTACATTCTTACATAGCAAAGATACAACAATTTATAACAAGCGAAAGGAGTACAGTGATTTATAACAAAAGAAAAGTAATTAACTCAAAAGTCTAGTGTTGCTAACATCAAAACTACTATATATCTTTTTCCATACCCCGTTTACATTGATTAACATCTTCCCAGGTGCCTAAAAGATAAAGAATATGGAGGCCTGGCGGCAATCATTGAATCAACAGTGAAAACCCGTCACCAATATGGTTTTTAACTCTTTAGAAAAGGTTTTGTATCTTTAAGATGCTTTCAAGCTTTGTGCCTCTCCCGGTTGGGGGCTGCAAGCAATTCACAAGCTGTAAGGGGTCCGGGAAACTTGTTAGGCAAGCTAGAGAACTACTAGAGGAGGTTTAACTGAAACATCCCTTTCAAATGCAGAAGACCAAAGCTTAGAGATGACTTTTTCCGGAGTGTATTAGAAGAGTAGAGAAGCAGAGAACAAAAGCCAACAGATTTTTATTTTGGGGGGTTTGGATGCTCAGGAAATTCCAGGGGGAAAACCTGAAGCCGTCACATCCTTGCGTTTGTCAGGCTTCCTCCCACATGACCTTGTCACGGGTGGAATTCCTCACCCTGGCTCCTGGCACTTTACCTATTTAATTTACATGCTGCTGCTGCTGCTGCTGCTAAGTCGCTTCAGTCGTGTCCAACTCTGTGCAGTCCCATAGACGGCAGCCCACCAGGCTCCTCCATCCCTGGGATTCTCCAGGCAAGAACACTGGAGTGGGTTGCCATGTCCTTCTCCAATGCATGAAAGTGAAGAGTGAAAGTGAAGTCGCTCAGTCGTGTCCGACTCCCAGTGACCCCACGGACTGCAGCCTATCGGGCTCCTCCACCCATGGGACCCTCCGCATTCATATTAATACAGGGCTTCCCAGGTGGTGGTAGTGGTAAAGAACACATCTGCCAATGCAGGAGATATAAGAGATGTGAGTTTGGTTCCTGGGTTGGGACAATCCCCTGGAAGAGGGCATGGCAACCCACTCTAGTATTCTTGCTTGGAGAATCCCAAGGACAGAGAGGCCTGGTGGGTTACAGTCAATACGGCCTCAGAGTGGGACACAACTGAAGCAAACCTAGCACCCACATGCTCATGTTAATAATATTGCCATAATACTTTGAAGTATGTTATACATATTTATTTGCTATTCCTAAGCATTTGTCTGAAATATACTTACCAGCATTTGAAATAATGTTTAAATGTTTGGAATAGTTTTATTAATCATACATGATCATGTATCTGGAGAAATAAATTATTAGAACAAACTTCAGTACTGACTTACAGAAGTTCAAACCAACTATCCAATTGGCATTTTTATCTAGATACCCTACAACTCAAATTTAGCATATCCAAAGCACTTACCAAAAAAGAGAAATAATGTAAAAGAATAGTGTAAAATTCACTCAACTCAGAATGAATAAATAGATTATTATATATTCTTGGGATCAATTTACAGCTACAGCAGAACTCCATCTCAAAATAATGTTGTCTCATTTGACAATTTTTTCGGGAGACCAGTCCAAAACAGGAAGCTGTAATTAGAGCTGACTCTTCTTGCCATGCATGCCCTCATGGCTCTTGAAGCAAGGAAAAGCAGTACATGCTGGTCATGCTTTTCAGCTAGCTCTGGACATCCAGTACTTCGCTAGGCATTGTCACCTACCAGTCAGTTCCCATTAATACAGCGGAGTTTTAATACTATGTTTTTCTCCACAGTTTATTTTAAAAAATTAACTAGATAAAACGTATGAGCATCATGAAACCTGAGATCAGTGACTAGAATTGGTCACATTTTAAGTCTGTGTTGTGTACAGAGACTAGGTTAGAGAAATGCAGAACTTCCTGGTAGTTACTCTGTTACTTTCCTTGTAAATCTCCACAGATGATAATATGTCCTTCCCTTTTCCTTATGCTTTGGTTCACTTTATTGGCATCTAGGGTGTGAAGACAACTAAAGCTAAAGATCAAAGATGAGGAGAAACAGCAGAAGATTTACTTTCTTCTTTTTACCTTGTAAATCTTCCTTTGGCAATACACAGACCAGGAGATTAAGCAGACAAGGTGGGCCAGATGATCAGCTTTGCTATGCTGAGGAGGTGTAGTGTTCACAGTCAACAGTTGTATTTTGATACTGTGAAGAAACAAGACATAGAGGAAAGGTGGGGATTTACCAGTGAAGCAAAGATACATATTCTGATTGCTGCTGCTTCTTCTGATCCTAGTTTTTTGATACGTTTCTCTTCAGAGCCATTTCTATACTCACCATTGGCTAATTTTGAATGGATTTTGCTATATTCAATCTTTGCAGAATCACCTTTTGGTAACAGAGGTCTTTCTTTCTACTAATATGTATTATGAAGTATCTTTCATATAAATATTTACCAAAAGAGAAAAAAAAAAAGTATGACAAGTGATTTAGTGTGGTATAAGATTATAATGAAAATAGGGAGATTTGATGCCTGGATCTGCTTTATGAATTAACTGCTTCAGCAATAATGTGCTTATAAGATAGAGAGAGTCTGCTGAGCAGCCTTTGCTCTCTTCTGAGTCACTTTTGGATGCTGAATGCTGTTTGGAAACGCTAAAGAAATTTTTAAAATGCAGAAATACGTCTGGATGACAAATCAGTCATAAAGGTTTTACTAAACTGTAGTTTTTAAATACAATTCTACATTTTAATTTTTTTCTTGTGTGGTTTACAGTACATAATATATTTTTGATTAAATATGGTGTTGAAAAGAAATCAGAATACCAGCTCTAGTTTTGGTGGTTCAGATGATCAGCTTTGTTAATAAGACAAGTTATTTAACCTTTTTGTTCTCTAGTAGCAACAATTCTAAAGTGAAAATTTGCGACTTAACTATTATACAGTTACTTCAACATTGCTCTGTGCCTCTTCTTGCTTCATCTAGCATGATCTCATACTTGAATCTACCCTCATTTTAGATATTTGATGATACAGTAATTCTCTATATTTTAATTAAATATTTAAGTTAAAATTAATGAATTTCATGCTCACGTTATTTATTTTACACAGCAAAGCAGTTTTCAGTTCATACATTTTTATCTTCATAGAGGTATAGATCTGAATATTTTCTTCACTCTATTCTGTAAGTTTCAAGACTACAAGAAGTGAAAATACTAATTTGTCTCAAAACATCAGAATGTAGCCAAGGAATCATCCTGAAAACAAGATTCTGAAATCTTAATGTGTTGTGCTTCCAATTAGATTATATACTAAGCAATTTACTTGGAAATAAACATATAAAATTCTAGTAGTAAGATGATTAAAATCTGATATTCTACAAACAGAAGAGAAGTTTTCATTGTCTAGATGATTTGGACAGAGATCTCAGGTTTAATAGCTTTGGATTTCTTTCATGGCAAAATTATATTACATCTCTGCAATTTCCCTTCGGAAAAGATGCCAGGTGTGCTGCATATGGAGAGACAGTTGTGGTTTTATGGGACCTCCTCTCCCAAGCACATTAGTATATGTCACTCACAGTGGTCCTCTTTCTAGAAATGACAAATGTCCTCATGCACACTAACTGTTGAAAAAGACCTCAGCATCTGGGAAAAAAGGAAGGCATATTTTGATTTTATTGAGTGTGGAATGGGGCCTGAAGGAGTTTCCTGGTGCAGTTTAAATACCCATTGTACAAGAGAGGGGTTTCTTGAGCACATGTACTTATGGAAAAGAGGCTATGGTTGCAACACATATTAATTTTAACTCAGGAATAAGCCACTCCCATTCCCACCTTCCATCCCAGCATACATGCAAATTTGCTCTGGATGTGTCCGAGCAAGTCGCTTTGGATGTGTCTGACTCTTTGCCACACTACAGACTATAGCCTGCCTGGCTTCTCTGTCCATGGGATTCTCCAGGTAAAAATACAGGAGTGGGTTGCCATGCGTTCCTCCAGGAGATCTTCCTGACGTAGGGATCAAACCCATGTCTCCTGCATCTCCCACATTACAGGCAGATTCTTCACTGTTGAGCCACTGGGGAAGACCCCATCCCAACACACATAAAAACAAAAAGAGAAAAGTGTACCACATAAACAGATGAGAGGTTTCTGGTGACCCTGATGTTTGTGGAAATGATGAGAGATATTGAAATGAGATTAACAGTTCCATTTTATCTGCCCACAAGACAACTTTGAAGACCAGGTTTGACCATCTTTCAGTGAACTAGGTCAATAGCGTGGTTTATGAAAGCCCTGTGGGCAGCAGTAGGTATGAAATAATTAGTGCAAAGCACTGCTCAGTGGTACAGTTGCTTCAGCAGGATAGATGAATCTGAGGATTTGATTAGTTCCTTTTGTGTCCATAATCCCTGACCCTCTTTAGTTAATTGAAATTTTAAGTAAATCCACTTGATAATAACTGGCCTCCTGGTGGTGAGAGAATCAGAACCATGGTGACTTGCTAACAGAGTTTTAATTTGAATTTCATATTTAGCATCCCATTCTGGATATACCAATTTTGTTGTCAAACGGGAGACAAATTTGAAATATTAGCTGTTAATGTAATTTTTAAAAATGCTTTGTGGTCCTCCCACAGGAAAATCATGTTGAAGAAAAATCTTCCTTTTAGTGTTTCCTAGCTAGAGAAAGAATTAATACATTGATTGAACAAAGTAACTTTGTCTTTCATCTAAAAAATATTTTAAAACAGTGAATTTAGGTTTTTGTAGAAAAAATTTAGGAAAAGGCTTTAGTGGTGAAAATAATCAGTACCAGATTTAAACATCCATCAGAAAAAGCAGACAAAGATGAATGAAAAACATAAGAAAGATCCTAGTTTTTTTCCTCCGCAAAACACTCAATCTCTATTCTTTCTGAATAGTAAATAGCTGGTCAGTATCTTTCCTGGTTACTGGAGAGGGCTCTGATAAGAGTTTAATTGTGTGTATGTGTGAGTTACAATCTAATTAAAACAGGAAAATAAAATCTCACTAATAAGAACAAAAGTATTTGCTTGATATTCTCTAAAATATGACATGAAAACTTGATACCATGAGGGCATTAAAGAAAACAGTAAAGAAAAATTTATCTTAAAATTCATTTTTTCCTTTTTTAATTAATAGGAGACACATAGGATTACAAAATTATTTATTTATACATATGAATAAAGAATTTTATTTTTAATATTTAGGTGGTTGATGTCCTTAAGTAATAAATAACATTTTGATGCAGACATATTTTGGGGAAACAGAGGTATGAAAGCTGCAGTCTATAATGTACTCTGAACATCATTATAAGAGTAAATAAAAATGTAACTTTTAAACTATGCTGGATATAAATAAATAATTAGCATTTTATCAAATTAATAATCAAATATAATACAGTTAATTTCCACTTTAATGAAACTTTCCATTTTCCTGGGCCTGGTCATTTCATCAGTTGTTCAGTATTTAATATTAAGAAGTAATCACTCACTTCAATCTCCTGTCTGGTCCTCTATTGAATTGTTCGATATCTAATATTAAAAAATAATCTCTGACTCTGATCTCCAGGTTTCCCTTGCAGTTTCTGTGATAGGGAGCAACTTGTTGGTGTGATACCGTGCTCCTAATTAAAGACTGTGGCCCTAATCAGAGTCAGCATGGCAAAGGCATGCATATGCAGGTTGACCTCTCTGAATACTAATTAGCATGTGAAAGCCTCAAGCTCCAGTCCTAATTTAGAATAGATGATCCATAAGCATTATGTTATTGAAATATCTATTCGATCTGAAATATTATTTATAGGGAATGATATCAAAGGTCACCTAATTTTGAAAACCAGTCTGTATACAGTTAATTAAACTTCTTAAGCTTAATTACTAATTCTTCAAACATTAAAAAAAGTTAGTCTATGACAGCTATGATTGATGATTAAAAACTAGAAAGTACTTATTACTAATATCAGGTAGCCAATATAATCTTCTAAATCTAAAATTATATATTAAACATAGAGGTAAAAAAAGAAGCAAATTAACTTCAAAACCTGAATTTGTTATGAATATTAAATAATAACTCAAACCTAAATTTACTTTCTTAGTTTGAAATGCCCTAAATAAGTCTAAAGCACCACATCTTATTTTAGTTTTAAAAGTAGTTAAAATTATGGTTTATTAAGTTAAAAAAATATTATAGAAATGGAAACAAACAAAAAAAATTAACTGTGCTCCAACATGCAACAATTTTACAAAAATACATGCTAAGTCACTTCAGTCGTGTCCGACTCTGTGTGACCCCATAGATGGCAGCCCACCAGGCTCTGCCGTCCCTGGGATTCTCCAGGCAAGAGTACTGGAGTGGGTTGCCATTGAACACAAATAAATTATTTATATTTTTACTCACTTTGCTGGAGTATTTTAGGAATATTTCCCTTGTTCAGAGCCATTTTCAACACCACCAATATGAGTGTTCCTTATTTTTCTGAATAAAATAATAATTAATTGTGATTTTTTTTAAAAAAATTGTAAAATATACTAGAACACGTCTCCAAACATCCATGATACATGTAATGTTCTGCTACTTTTCTATGGGAATTCTTTCAGTTCAAGAATCGTACTTCTGTACGCTTCCTTCTTTCATTGAAGAATGAAATTGGCTAACATCAATGGCTACTAAGTTAAGGAAGTTGCAAATGGATATGTTATACTCTGCTCTTGAGCATAATGCAAAAAAGACAGAATGCATCTTCCTTTGAACTATGCTGTACTGTGTTTGGTTGCTCAGTCGTGTCAGACTCTTTTGTTAATTAATAGACTGTAGCCCACCAGGCTCCTCTGTCCATGGAATTCTTTAGGCAAGAGTACTGGAGTGGGTAGCCTTTCCCTTCTCCAGGGGATCTTCTGAACCCAGGGACTGAACCCAGATCTCCCACTTTGCAGGCAGTTTCTTTATGGTCTGAGCAACCAGGGAAGCCGACTTTGAACTACAGACCTAGGCTAGTGTCAAGAAAGTAAAGTTTCAGAGGTATTCATACCTTTAAATGGAAATTCACCTCATCAGTAGAAAAATGGGTAAGAGTTGACTATTGAACTAGATAGAGAAACATGTACAGAATAGGACATTCTTTGACCAGTTTCTGTGGCTTGAAGTCCTCAAACTTTCATGAGCTAAGTACCACATAAGGAGGGGAAAACCACCCTCCTTATGTCAACATCCTGAAATGCCCTAGTAAGATTGTTTTTTTTTTTTACTTCAAATACATTTTAGAGAAATGTTCTGGAAAGAACGTTGCAAAAAATTATTTAAAATCTGTAACTTTGTAGAGCAGGAACTTAGGCTCTAATAAATGAGTTGCTTAAGTAAAAAGAGTTGTTATTCATTTTCAAGACTGAGGTTCAAATTCTTTATTTTTTTAATTAGATCATTTTGCATTTATATCAGTTTAATTGCCATTTAAATATTTTCATGCATACCTCTGCATCTAGTATGATCTTCACAACAACCGGTTACATGAGAAAAAATTGTGATTTTGTACCTCTACTAAGTCAACACATATGCTAAATTTCAGAAAGGTGCAGTACAGTATATTTGTTGCTCTAAAGATATTTAGGACTTATTTTCAGTTATCTCCAAATTGTAGTTAACACTTCATAAAGTTTCCCCAAATGTCCAATTCACCAAGACAATATGACTCAGAAACTAAACTGAATTCTGAGAAAACCTTAAGCTTTTTATTTGTGAAAAGCTTTAACCTTGCCAATAACAGTACAGGAAATGTCATTTTTCATCTGGCTTTAGCCAGCTTCTTATGGATCTCCACAGAACTGCTCCAGTTCTCTTTGCCATGGAACTGAGAAAATTGAAGCTATTCATCAATTGCAAAGAGTGGCATGCTAGGGTGTGAGACTTTCACTGACTTTCTTTTGACCTTGGTTTCTTTGGTGATTTAATGTAGGTGAAATACCCCTAGCTGGTGAATACTTCAAGGTCATTTTCAGGGTTGAAAAAAAAAAAAAAAGGTGTGAGCTAATATTGATTGATCATCCCTATTTAAATTTGATAAATGATAAATCTAATGACAAATTGATGTTCTTGAGCCCTTAGTGACATGAGCTATTGTGAGAAACAGTGTTTATGAAAAAATGATAGTGTTTACTTATTCAGTTTTTTTCCAATTACCAGTCCTTGTATTCTTTTTGTATATATAATCAATTATAATATTGCATTCTGCCAAGTAAACTTGTGAGTATAAATGTTTGACTGAATCTATTCATACTGCTGGAAACTAATCTGAAAATTGGTGGGTAAAGTCACCTCTATTTATTAATTCAGCATGCATCTCAGAATTCACTATCATCATATTTTGGAAAGATGATCTATATGAACCTCACATCTTAACTTCTGAAAATCCTAGAACCAGTGCTTACATGACCTAATGGAGACAAAAAATAAAATAATATCTGATTTTCATTGACCACTTTTGGGACAGTTAAATTATTGAAAGTAATATGTACCAAATTTGTGATCTAAAAAATCATATTTGTTATATTAAAATGTTGACCTGGCAGGGACATTCTATATTCTTTGGTTGGAAGAATACTGACAAATCATTTACATGAATATGGAAGAGAAATGCCAAATAATTTCTCACCTCCTATCAATATTCTTTAACCTTGGAATAACTGTCTTTGTGCAAAATAATGACAATGTTTTAATAGTGATTAAGGCTGTTTTCCCACGTGTCTTTAAAGGTATTCTTTTTCCTATTGTTTCTTGTTTCTTTCTTTTCATTTGGACTTTACAAAAAAAAAAAAAAACATTGCATGAGATAAAAAAAGGCACTTAGAATTTTATGTGTTATGGCTATACACATAACCTGTTGAATGTTCAGGGTCATATTTCTGTTTTACATAAAATTTAGTCTACAAAACATGCCTCTTAGATACAAGAGAACTAAGTGAAGACAAATGAAGTACATATTTTCCAGGGTAGAAATTGTAAGTCACTTTTCATAAAACATAGCCAGTAATGATGCATTTTGAAAGTTTAACTTTGAATCTTTTATTTCTGAATAGGACTTTATTTTCTGTGGTAAATAGGTGCTTTAAATACATGGTAGCTGCATATTATGGTTAGATGGCATTATGGAAACAGGAAGGTAGGTAGATAATAGAATTTTTCATATTCTTACCCTAGTTTGAGTAACT
>SJYR01001172.1:122878-137376 GCA_006410655.1 Kobus ellipsiprymnus
TATGAATTAAAATTATAATTTTTCAGGCTTCCAATAAAAATTTCAGTATACTCTCAATGATTTCAATATGTTTTTTAATTGGCATAAAAATATGATGCAAAAATAATTTCCATTCTCTAAACGTGCTCAAATAGAAATGTTATTTTAAATTCAATGTAACATCATATCAACATATTATTCCTAAATTGTTTTACTTATTTAGTATATACCATTACCCCTGCATATTAGAGTATGAAAAAAGTAATCTTTGTAGATGTTTAACTACGATACAGATCAAGACCCTACAGGGAATTCCCAGGACAGAACTCCAACCCCCATGTTTTCTGTTTGCCTTTTATCTGTAGAAAAACTTTAGTCAAAGAATAAATTTAATAACAAAAATGTGAAAATGTAGAAAGGAAGGGAAAACAGTCAAGCAAGTCTAAATGACAATAGTCATTAAATAAAGTCAAGGACCTTTATTTCCTTCTCTAAAGGCTATAGATAATATACTTTGAGCTGTTTTGTAGATATTGAACCGCCCCCCCCCCAAGGGAATTCCCAGGACAGAACTCCAACCCCCATGTTTTCTGTTTGCCTTTTATCTGTAGAAAAACTTTAGTCAAAGAATAAATTTAATAACAAAAATGTGAAAATGTAGAAAGGAAGGGAAAACAGTCAAGCAAGTCTAAATGACAATAGTCATTAAATAAAGTCAAGGACCTTTATTTCCTTCTCTAAAGGCTATAGATAATATACTTTGAGCTGTTTTGTAGATATTGAACCGCCCCCCCCCCAACCAGGTGGAAGAACCTAACTACATGATGAGCAGGTTGTAGCTATGACATAGCTGACACAATTCTAAGAAAAAAAAAAAAAAAAGTGAAAGTCTCTCAGTCATGTCAAACTCTTTGCAACCCCATGGACTATGCAGTCTGTGGACTTCTCCAGGTCAGAATACTGGAGTGGGTAGCCTTTCCCTTCCCCAGGGGATCTTCTCAACCCAGGGATCTAACCAAGGTCTCCTGCATTGCAAGCAGATTCTTTACCAACTGAACCATCAGGGAAATCCACAATTCTAAGAACTGGCCTCAAAGAAAAGGGAACACACCAACTCTGAAACTGAAGATTAACTGTACTCAACACAATCAGGAGGATGCTGATCAGGCCACCAACGACCAATTTCAAGATGACTGTCAGAACTGACTGTGCTGTTTCTACATGTAGCCCCTTCTTTCCACTTATACACCCTTGAAATTCCCTTTAAAAGCTTGTGTCCCCTGGTTGTCAGTGGGGACCAGACAATAAGGCGTGAGTCTGCCTTCTCCCCCAGTTGTGCTCCTCTGGAATAAAGCAAACTTTTCTTTCCACCAACCTCTCTTCTCCAGTATTGATTTTCGAGTGCTGAGCTGCAGTTGGACCTGAGTTTCAATAGCATCCATGTATGTGGCACTAGTGGAAAAGAATCTGCATCCCAATGCAGGAGACACAGGCTCGATCCCTGATTTGCGAAGATTCCCTGGAGGACAGCATGACAATTCACTCCAGTATTCTCATCTTGGAAATCCTATGGACAAAGCAACCTGGCAGGGTACAGTCCGTGGGACCACAGAGAACCAGGCCTGACTGAGCAACTAAGCCCACAGTACATACTCAAGAGCAAGTTATAGAATCTACAAGCTATCACATTGGCTAAAATAGAAAAGAAGACCCCTGGATGATAGGGAAAAGAACTTTTAAATGTAAAAATTATTAATCAGAAAGAAGACAATGTCTACAGATCACTTAGTATGCAGTAATCTCCTAATTTTTATGATTTCTAATTTTCATTTAATTGATTCAAATTTATTAATTAGGAAATAAAACATACAATATTTCCATTCTGGACTTTCATTATATATGATGTACTATGATACAGTTGTTTTTCTGTTTTAGAAGATGCTACCAGGCTTACTTGGAGCTACTAAAAATAGAAGCAGAAAATGAATATGTATTTGAAATATGGATGTTTGAAAAAAGAGGTATAAAGTGAAGGAAAAGATAACTGAATAAATACAATTATATGTGCATATTATATGCAGAATTTCTAAAGCTGCATCTCTTCACTTAAATATTAATTTAAGGGAAACTAGCACCATATAATACAAACATTAATGTAAGTATATTAAGGGTTTACTGTTGTTTTACTTTTGTCTCACTATATTAAGCTATATTGATTGACAGCAATGGAAATTGATAACACCAAAGAATAGAACAACTGATTGAGTGAAGCATGATTTTTTGTAATTCTCGGCATTTCATTTAGAGCATTAGATGGTAACAATGTTTGATGAAGGATCATTCTTAATTTGTTCATGAGGTAATAAGCAAGAATAATTTGGAACATTAAATATGTGCATTTTATTTTGCATTCCATAAATGGTAAACATTATATTGGTTAAAGACTATAAAGAGTACAGAGTATAAAGCAAGCAGTGGAATTTAGTTCATCTTTTCAATAATCATATATTCTGGTTATTGAGACTCTTGTAGTCAACTGACTACATACATACTAAAATGAAGCAATAAGGCCAGTTGATAAAATATTGAAATATTTCCTTAGCATTTTTGGTAAGCAGATACATCCTCAAGTCCCATGAGTGACCCATCATTACTTTCTCCACACCATCCACTTTCTGCAAAGGGTCTTAGTGAGAAGGATATAAAATATGGACTCCAGTTCTGGTGCTCACCTTCCTCACATACTGAAAGAATAATTTCTTAAAACAGTAAATAGATAGCAAAGAGATAAGGCCTGAGGTGGGAACATACTTCTATATTTGAAGAACAAGGCCATCCACAATGATAAGCAGTGATCCACCAAAAATAGTGCTTGTGATCAGAAGCAGAGGACCTACTGTGATGTGGTGAAGTGTTGCAATTTTCAGTTCAGTTCAGTCACTCAGTCATGTCCGAATCTTTGCGACCCCATGAATTGCAGCATGCCAGGCCTCCCTGTCCATCACCAACTCCCGGAATTCACTCAGACTCACGTCCATTGAGTCAGTGATGCCATCCAGCCATCTCATCCTGGGTCGTCCCCTTCTCCTCCTGCCCCCAATCCCTCCCAGCATCAGGGTCTTTTCCAATGAGTCAACTCTTCGCATGGGGTGGCCAAAGTATTGGAGTTTCAGCTTTAGCATCATTCCTTCCAAAGAACACCCAGGACTGATCTCCTTTAGAATGGACTGGTTGGATCTCCTTGAAGTCCAAGGGACTCTCTAGAGTCTTCTCCAACACCACAGTTCAAAATCATCAATTCTTCAGGGCTCAGCCTTCTTCACAGTCCAACTCTCACATCCATACATGACCACTGGAAAAACCATAGCCTTGACTAGATGGACCTTTGTTGGCAAAGTAATGTCTCTGCTTTTGAATATGCTATCTAGGTTGGTCATAACTTTCCTTCCAAGGAGTAAGCGTCTTTTAATTTCATGGCTGCAATCACCATCTGCAGTGATTTTGGAGCCCCCGAAAATAAAGTCTGACACTGTTTCCACTGTTTCCCCATCTGTTTCCCATGAAGTGATGGGAACCAAATCTTAGTTTTCTGAATGTTGAGCTTTAAGCCAACTTTTTCACTCTCCTCTTTCACTTTCATCAAGAGGCTTTTTAGTTCCTCTCTTGTTGTGATTTTATTATGTGTCATCAAGACAGTATGGTACTGGCACAAAGACAGAAATATAGATCAATGGAACAAAATAGAAAGCCCAGAGATAAATCCACACACATATGGACACCTTATCTTTGACAAAGGAGGCAAGAATATACAATGGAGTAAAGACAATCTCTTTAACAAGTGGTGCTGGGGAAATTGGTCAACCACTTGTAAAAGAATGAAACTAGATCACTTTCTAACACCACACACAAAAATAAACTCAAAATGGATTAAAGATCTAAGTGTAAGACCAGAAACTATAAAACTCCTAGAGGAGAACATAGGCAAAACACTCTCCGACATAAATTACAGAAGGATCCTCTATGATCAACCCCACGGAATTCTGGAAATTAAAGCAAAAATAAACAAATGGGAAAAGAAAATATCCAAGTATCTTTTTAACCCACAATTGAGGACAAAGAAAATCAATTTGTGTGCAGTTTCAGAAATGAATAAGAACTTATTTTACAAACACGTTTGAAAAGTCTGTTTCCCTGGTTTCTTGAATGGAACTGGAAAATGCTTTAGGGAAGTTCTTTGAAGGAACGTTTTAGCTACTGAATATAAGTTGGTGATGACTCTCGAGAAATTTATCTGATATCAATGAAGAAACCATATATACACAACCTCACAGAATTTTAGGATAGGTTGGAAACTGTTATAATGATTGAGCTCAAATCCTTTAATTTTCAAGCAAAGAGAATGAAGATTTGGGGCTTCCCAAGTGGCACTAGTGAAAAGATGCTGTCTGCCCAATGCAGGAGACATAAAAGACATGAGTTCAATAGCTGAGTTTGGAAGACCTCCTGGAGGAGGGCATGGAAACCCACTACAGTATTTTTGCCTAGAGAATCCCATGGACAGAGAAACCTGACAAGAAATGGTACATACGGTGCCAAAGAGTCGGACACTATTGAAGTAACTTAGCACACACACACACATTCTCTACAATATGCAATTTTCATAGAAATCATAACACTTGGAAAAAAAGAGGATATTTTCATTAACTTCTCCCAGTAAGTATAAATTAAGAAAGATTTTCTTAGGTATTTTTCAACATCTGAGAGGTCATTCAAGAGATCTGCTGAATAGTTTCAATGTTTGAACTGGATTCACTATTGAGAAAGTACGATGACTTCAAATAACATCAAGAGATGATTTTGCTTTATGAATGGTATAACCTCCTGTCAACTCTTAAATTGACCTAAAATCCATTATGCAGCCTTTTCATTATGATCTTATCTTAGAACTGTTATCACAGTATAAAAATGTATACCTTTGAAAAAAGGAGAGTTTTTTTTTTTTTTTTCTATTGTTTCTGTCATCCATTACTCTTCTTGGAACAAATGTAGATTATATTTATATCTGTCTCTTATACACATCTGATACAGATCAAGACCCTACAGGGAATTCTAGAATTTAGTTTAGAATTGCAGAAATATCTAAATCTGTAAAAAGTGAAATTCATGTTATCCAATTCCCAATTTGATTTAGTTTCTCTCATGGGATGGGTCCACGTGTTATGTAAATAGGAAGTTAAAGGAGGAGACAAACACAAATTCTAGTCGCTTCTATTCACATGCAGTACAAAGTTCAATATGGACCAGAATGATATTTGAGAGCCTTTTAATAGTGAAAAAGCTGATTTAAAACTCAACATTAAAAAAAAAATTAAAATCATGGCATCTGATCCCATCACTTCGTGGCAAATAGATGGGGAAACAATGGAAACAGTGACAGACTTTATTTTTTAGGGCTCCAAAATCACTGCAGATGGTGACTACAGCCGTGAAATTAAAAGACACTTTCTCCTTGAAAAATAAAGCTATGCCAAACCTAGACAGCATATTGAAAAACAGAGACATTACTTTGCCAGCAAAGGTCCGTACAGTCAAAGCTATGGTTTTTCCAGTAGTCATGTACAGCTGTAAGAGTTGGACAATAAAAAAGGTTGAATATGGAAGAACTGATGCCTTTGAAATGTGGTTCTGGAAAAGACTCTTGAGACTCCCTGGACAGCAAGGAGATTAAACCAATCAAACCTAAAGTATATCGATCCTCAACATTCATTGGAAGGACTGATGTTGAAGCTGAAGCTCTAATACTTTGGCCACCTTCTGCAAAGAACCAACTCATTGGAAAGGACCCTGATGCTGGGAAAAATTGAAGGCAGAAGCACATTGTCCTATGTTAAAGGAGACAACAGAGGATGAGATGGTTGGATGTCAATGACATAAGTTTGAGCAAACTCTGGTAGATGGTGAAGGCCAGGGAAGTCTGGTGTGCTGCAGTCCATGGGGTCGTAAAGAGACATGCTGAGCTACAGAACAACAATAGTGACAAGTTTTTACCACAAACTTTGAAGTATGTGACAGTGTTCCTTACCTAAACAGTGAACAAGGCACATGGCATGTCACTCATAATCCTCCATGTCTGTCAAGAAGTCAGGTCACTTAGGTAGCTTCAGGGTGTTCCATGAAAATTGCAAACCTTTTTCACAAGTGTCTTAGACAGTATTCACTGTATGTAAGCTATAAAATCTATTCCAAGAATTTTATAGTGTAAGAAAAAAATTTCAGTTAGAGATATAAAGAACAATACGTGAGCTAAAATACTGATTTGTCTTTTGATTAATAAAAGGGAATACAGCAAATTAAAAACCCTTATATATTAAAGTATAAAAACCATGCGTTGTGTGTTATAGAGTTTTTAGAAATATTGTCTTGACTCTGCTCTGTTTTGGAACCCTAGCTAGTGGCCTGACAGTTCCTTTTCTTGAGGAGCAAATTAAGTTCACACCTCATCCTCTTCTCTGATCAGCCTCTCACACTCCAGGGCCAGTATTAGCACCAGGTCCAGGTATCAGCCACTTAGTATATATCTCCTATGTTCTAGATTCCAGGCGATTATTCAAACTAGTAAACATATACCCTGTTTGTGTAATGTAAGCTTCTCCCTACAACTCCAGCTTGCTGTTATCCTGTCTTCTGGTTCGATCCACTATGTGACCTTGTCTGGCAATCTCATCTGTTTTGGACCTATAAGTAAGAAATAAACAAAAAAACAAAAAACCCTCTATCGTTTAGCTATCTGAGTATACTTGTGTTGCTTTCCAACCAGATCTTTAAATCTTATAAAACATTGTGATATAGTATAAGTACTGGACCAGATCACACGGTACATGTGTCATAATGAAAATGCTGTCATTTCTAAACTAGATAATGTATAACAAATATGACGGCCAGATGAAAATCATCCTCACTGAGACCACATACTATGAGGGTGAGGTGATACTTCTTTTACTGCCTTGACTACTGTGTCAGGTGGAAGTCATCTTGCCCTAATACATAGCATGGGAATTCTTAAATTAGTATATATAACTATACATGCACACATACATGTGTTACTGGTAGGACAATGATTTCCTCGGTTCTTGTATTTTCAAGGGAAAAAATTAGACAAGAAACATTGAACAGTTTCAAACAACATGAGTTTTATTAAGCAAAGCAAGAGTACATCTTGAAAAAAGATGATAATGGGCTATCTAGAAATGAAAAGCAATCCCGCAACGAGGTTGAGTTTGGTATTTTAGAGTGTGGCAGCCCCTTCCCCTGTCCTACATCATTTGAATGACAAGTTCATTGACAGTTTAGGTTATACAACTATTCTCATAGTGTGCAGGTGCTTACCTACAAGCACCCAAGCATAACCCAGACTAGGAGGTTAGGCCACAATGCTAATTTATTATAAATATGGCAAAATGGGCCCCAAGTAACTTTGAGTCACTTTTAATCTTGGTGCACTTGTGACAGCTTGTTTTGGTGATTTTATCTTGTTTGGCCCTGATAAGACTGGAAACTTAACTGTGGTCCTTGGCTGGAAAAATGAGGCACTCTGGGTGTGCTCTGGTTACCAGTATCCAGGAGAGAGAGGGAAAGATGATCCCTGCCAGAACGAGGTGGGATCTAGTTATGTCTGACTAGCTACCTAACAGATGCATTCAGTTGAAAGAACATATACATTTTATATGCATTATCTTTGTTTAATTGTAAGCATTATTTATTGTAATCAATGACAAACATTCAAAGCAGTACACTTATGAATTTACATAATTCTTCATTTGTCCATTTCATTTGTTAATTTTTTATTGGTGGATTATTGCTTTACAATGTTGTGGTGGTCTCTTCTGTACATCACTGTGAATCACTCATTATTATATATATATATATATATATGTATGTATATACATATCCCCTCCCTCTTGAGCCTCCCACCCTCTCCATCCCACCCATCTAGGTCTTCACAGAACAATAAGTTGAGTTCTTTGTGTTATACAGAAGCTTCCTGTTAGTTAGCTATTTTACACATGATAGTGTGTATATGTCAATGCTACTTTCTCAATTTGTCCTACGCTCAAATTTCCCTGCTGTGCCCACCAGACCATTCCCTATGTCTATAATCTCTATTCCTTCTCTGTAAATTGGGTCATCAGGATTATTTTTCTAGATTCCATATATATGCATTATTCTCTGTCTGACTTACTTCGGTCTGTATACAGCTCTAGGTTCATAGAGCTCGCTACAACTGACTCAAATTTGCTCCTTTTTACAACTGAGTAATATTTAATTGTATATATGTACTGTGGGACTTCCCAGGTGGCAGAACTGGTAAAGAATACTCCTGCCAAAGCAGGAGACATATGTTTGATCCCTGGGTTAGAAGATTCTCTGTAGTAGGAAATGGCAATCCATTCTGGTATTCTTGCCTGGAAAATTCCATGGACAGGGGAGCCCTGGCAGTCCATGGAGTTGTAAAAGTAGAACATGACTAAGAGCCTGAGAACACCCACAGCATGCACACACCGCAGTTTCTAAATTCATTCATCTGTTGATGGACATCTACATTTCTTTAATGTCTTGGCTATGGTAAATAGTTATGACCAATGTAGACAGCATATTAAAAATCAGAGATGTTACTTTGCCAACAAAGGACCATCTAGTCAAGGCTATGGTTTTTCCAGTAATCATGTATGGATGTGAGAGTTGGACTATAAAGAAAGCTGAGAACTGAAGAACTGATGCTTTGGAACTGTGGTGTTGGAGAAGACTCTTGAGAGTCCCTGGACTGCAAGGAAGTCCAAACAGTCCATCCTAAAGGAAATCAGTCCTTAATATCCATTTCAAGGACTGATGCTAAACTGAAACTCTAATACTTTGGCCACCTGATGCGAAGAGCTAACTCATTGAAAAGACCCTGATGGTGGGAAAGATTGAAGGTGGGAGGAGAAGGGGATGACAGAGCATGAGATGGTTGGATGCTATCACTGACTCAATGGACATGACTTTGAGTAAATTCCATGAGTTGGTGGACATGGATGGGAGGACAGGGAGGCCTGGCATGCTACAGTCCGTGGGGTCACAGTCAGACACGACTGAGCAACTGAACTGAACTGATGGTAAGTAGAGCTGCAATAAACATTAGGGTGCCTGCGTCTTTTTAAATTGTGGTTTTCTCAGTGCATATGCCCAGTAGTAGGATTGTTCAGTCCTATGGGAGTTTCTTTCCTCATTAGTTAAGGAATCTCCATATAGTTCTACATATTGACTGTATCAGTTTACATTCCCACCAACAGTGCAATAGAATTTCCTTTCTCTTTATCGTCTCCAGTATTTTGTATTCATAGATTTTTGATGATGCCCTTTCTCACTGGTATAAAGTAACACCTCATTGTAGTTTTGACTTGCATTTCTCTAATAAGAGACTTTGAGCATCTACTAATGTTTATTGTTTATTGTGTTTATTGGCCATCTGTCTGTCTTCTTGGGAGAAAATGTTTAGGTCTTCTGCTCATTTTTTGATTGGGTTATTTCTTTTTTCTGATATTGAGTTGCATAAGCTGCTTATATATTTTGGAGATTAATCATTTGTCAGCTACTTTCTCTTATTCTGAGACTTATCTTTTAATCTTGATTTTTGTTTCCTTTACTGTGCAAAAGCTTTGACGTTTAATTAGGTCTAATCTATTTTTTGTTTTCTTTTTATTTCCACTACTATAGGGAGTGGATCAAAGAAGATCTTCCTGTGATTTATGTCAAAGAGTGTACTGCCTATTATTTCCTCTAAGTATTTTATACTTTCTGGCCTTAAAATTAAATCTTTAACCCATTTTTAGTTTATTTTTTTTTTATTTTTAGTGTTACAAAGTGTTCTAGCTTCATTCTTTTATATGTAGCTGTTCAGTTTTCCCAACACCACTTATTGAAGAGGCTGTCTTTGCTCCATTAAATATTTTGCCTCCTTTGTTACAGATAAAATGCCTGTAAGTGTGTGAGTTTATCTTTGGACTTTCTTTCTTGTTTTATTGGTGTATTTCTTTCTTTCTTTTTTTTTTTTTTTTTTTGCCAGTACCACACTGTCTTGATGTCTATAGCTTGGTAGTATATTCTGAAGTCAGGAAGAATTATGTTGCAGTTCTGTTTTTCTTTCTCAAGATTGCTTTGGCTATTTGGGGTCTTTTGTACAAATCGAAAATTTTTTTGTTCTAGTTCTAGTGAAAAATACCACTGGCAGTTTGATAGGGATTGCATTGAGTCTGCATATTGTTTTGAGTAGTATAGGTATTTTCATCATATTATTTCTTCCAGTCCAAGAACATTGAGTCTTCTTTGATTCCTTTCATCAGTGCTGTACAGTTTCAGCATACAGGTCCTTTGTCTCATTATGTAGGTTTACTACTAAGTACTTTACTCTTTTTGTTGCAGTGATGGATGGGATTATTTCCTTAATTTCTCTTTCTGATTTTTCATTGTTAGTGTACAGGATGCAGGGGATTTTGAGTATTAATTTTATATTCTAAAACTATGCTATTTCATTGATTAGCTCTCAGTTCAGTTCAGTTCAGTCGCTCAGTCATGTCCAACTCTTTGCCACCCCATGAATCGCAGTGCACCAGGCCTCCCTGTTCATCACCATCTCCCGGAGTTCACTCAAACTCACGTCCATTGAGTCCATGATGCCATCCAGCCATCTCATCCTCAGTCGCCCCCTTCTCCTTCTGCCCCCAATCCCTCCTAGCATCAGAATCTTTTCCAATGAGCCAACTCTTCTCATGAGGTGGCCAAAGTACTGGAGTTTCAGCTTTAGCATCATTCCTTCCAAAGAAATCCCAGGGCTGAACTACTTCAGAATGGACTGGTTGATTAGCTCTAGTAAGAATAATTTTCTGGTGACATTTTTGGATTTTCTATGTATAGTATTATGTCATCCAATCTGGATTCCTTTTATATAGTTGTTTTTCCTCTCCGATTGTCATAAGTAGGACTTCCAAAACTATATTGAATAAGAACCTATATTGAATAATAGTGGACACTCTTGTCTTGTTCATGGCCTTAGATGAAATACCTTCAGTTTTTCAGTGTCGAGAAAAATGTTTGCTGTGGGTTTGTTCATATATGGCATTTACTATGTTAATACATGTTCCTTCTATGCCTACTCTCTGGAGTGTTTTTATCATAAATGGCTATTGAATTTTGTTGAAAACTTTCTGTTTCTATTGAGATGACAGTATGGTTTTTATCTTTCAATGTGTTAATATGCTGTATTGATTTGCAGTTATTGAAGAATCCTTGCTTCCCTGGGATAAACTTCACTTGATCATTGTGTATGAACCTTTTAATGTGTTGTTGGATTCAAAATTCTAGAATTTTGCGCAGAATTTTTGTATCTGTGTTCATTAGTGATGTGCTTAGTTGCTCAGTCATGTCTGACTCTTTGCTACCCCATAGACTGTAACCTACCAGGCTCCTCTGACAATGGGGATTCTCCAGGGAAGAATACAGAAGTGGGTTGCCATGCCCTCCTCCAAGGGTTAGGAGGATCTCAACTGAAGGATCAAACTTAGATTTCCCACATTGCAGGTGGATTCTTTACTGTCTTATAATTAATATATCTTCTTTTGGATTGATCTCTTGACCATTATTTTGTGCCCTTCCTTGTCTTGTGTAATGATCCTTTATCTTGAAATCTATTTTATCTGATATGAGTATTGCTATTTCCCCTTTTTTTAAAATTTCCATTTGCTTGGGATGTCTTTTTCCAGCCCCTTTCTTTCAGTCTTTATGTGTTCCTAGGGCAGAAGTGAGTGTCTTTTAAATAGTTTATATAGGGGTATTATTTCTGTTGGACACAGAAGTAATTCAGTTGGTCTGTATCTTTCGGCTGGAGCATTTATCTGTTTACATTTAATGTAATTATTGACATGTATGAACCTATTACTATTTACTTTATTGTTTTGGTTTTTTGTGGGTTCTGTCTTTTATCTTGTATTTCTTGTATAAAGAAGTTCCTTTAGTATTTGTTGTAAAGCTGGTTTGGTGGTGGTGAATTGTCTTAACTTTTGCTTATTTGTAAAGCTTTTGATTTCTCCATCAAATCTGAATGATATCCTTGCTGATTAATCTTGATTGCAGGTTTGTTTTTTTTTTTTCCCCTTTCATCACTTTAAGTATATCCTGACACTTCCTTCTAGCTGGCAGAGTTTCTGTTGCAAAATCAGTTGTTAACTTTAGGGTGATCCCCTTATACATTATTTGTTGTTTTTCTCTTCCCGTTTTTAATATTTTTCTTTGTGTTTAATTTTCATTAGTTTAACTAATATATGTCTTTGATATGTCTCCTTGAGTTTATCCTGTATGGGACTCCCTGGTCTTCCTGGACGTGGATGACTATTTCCTTTCCTATGTTAAGGGAAGTTTTTGTCTATAGTTTTGAATATTTTCTTATACCATTTCTTTTCCTCTCTTTCTTCTGGGACCCATATAATTCAGATGTTGATGTGATTAACATTGTCTAAGATGTCTTTGAGACTGTTCTAATTTCTTTTCATTCATTTTACTCTTCTCTGCTTCAGTTATTTCCATTATTCTGTCTCCAGTTCATGCATTCATTCTTCTGCCTTAGTTATTATGCTATTATTTACTTGTTCCTATGCAATATTGCTCTTTAAAGCATCAGAACTGGCTTCTGTCACCAGTCACATTCACAACTGGGTGTTATTTTTGCTTTGGCTCCATCCCTTCATTCTTTCTGGATTTATTTCTCCACTGATCTCCAATAGCATATTGGGCACCTACTGACCTGGGGAGTTCCTCTTTCAGTATCCTATCATTTTGCCTTTTCATACTATTCATGGGGTTCTCAAGGCAAGAATACTGAAGTGGTTTGCCATTCCCTTCTCCAGTGGACCACATTCTGTCAGACCTCTCCATCATGACCTGTCCGCCTTTGGTGGCCCCACATGGCATGGCTTAGTTTCATTTAGTTAGACAAGGCTGTGGTCCACGTGCTCAGATTGGCTAGTTTTCTGTGATTATGGTTTCAGTATGTCTGCCCTCTGATGCCCTCTCACAACACCTACCGTCTTACTTGGGTTTCTCTTACCTTGGAACTTTGGCTCCATCCCTTCATTCTTTCTGGATTTATTTCTCCACTGATCTCCAATAGCATATTGGGCACCTACTGACCTGGGGAGTTCCTCTTTCAGTATCCTATCATTTTGCCTTTTCATACTATTCATGGGGTTCTCAAGGCAAGAATACTGAAGTGGTTTGCCATTCCCTTCTCCAGTGGACCACATTCTGTCAGACCTCTCCATCATGACCTGTCCGCCTTTGGTGGCCCCACATGGCATGGCTTAGTTTCATTTAGTTAGACAAGGCTGTGGTCCACGTGCTCAGATTGGCTAGTTTTCTGTGATTATGGTTTCAGTATGTCTGCCCTCTGATGCCCTCTCACAACACCTACCGTCTTACTTGGGTTTCTCTTACCTTGGATGTGAGGTATCTCTTCACGGTTACTCCAGCAAAGCACAGCTACTGATCCTTACCTTGGATGAGGGGTATCTTCTCACGGCCGCTCCTCCTGACCTTGAACGTGCAGTAGCTCCTCTCGGCCCTGCTGCACCAGCACAGCCACCCCTCCTTATATAGAGCTGTCACTCTCTGTTACGAAATTTTTCAAAGCACCACTTATTGATGATTCTGCAACAGTCCCAGCCAGGATGATTGCAGATACAGAACTTGAATGCAACAGAGAGTTTCATCCAGCACTGAGGCATATGCTGGCTTCCTTGTCTTAGACTCTAACAGTCCACACTTCTTCCTGCTCCCTTTCTTCCTGTTACTCAGGGAGCACGAAGCTCAGGAGTGGTCATATTGGAAGTGGTCAAACAGGAGATGGCAAGAGTGAACATCAACATTCTAGGAATCAGTGAACTAAAATGGACTGAAATGGGTGAATTTAACTCAGATGACCATTATATCTACTACTGTGGGAAGAAATCCCTTAGAAGAAATGGAGTAGCCATCATGGTCAACAAAAGACTCCAAAAACCAGTACTTGGATGTAATCTCAAAAATTACAGAATGAACAGTGATCCAAGCCTATGCCCCAACCAGGAACGCTGAAGAAGCTAAAGTTGAACAATTCTATGAAGACCTACAAGACTTTTTAGAACTAACACCCAAAAAAGATGTCCTTTTCATTATAGGGGACTGGAATACAAAAGTAGGAAGTCAAGAAACACCTGGAGTAACAGGCAAATTTGGCCTTGGAGTATGGAATGAAGCAGGGCAAAGGCTAATAGAGTTTTGTCAAGAAAATGCACTGGTCATAGCAAACACCCTCTTCTAACAACACAAGAGAAGACTCTACACATGGACATCACCAGACGGTCAACACTGAAATCAGATTGATTATATTCTTTGCAGCCAAAGATGGAAAAATCTCTATACAGTCAACAAAAAGAAGACCAGGATATGACTGT
>SJYR01001172.1:138543-150178 GCA_006410655.1 Kobus ellipsiprymnus
CTCAAAATTCTCCAAGCCAGGCTTCAACAATACATGAACCGTGAACTTCCAGATGTTCAAGCTGGTCTTAGAAAAGGCAGAGGAACCAGAAATCAAATTGCCAATATCCACTGGATCATTGAAAAACCCAGAGAGTTCCAGAAAAATGATTATTTCTGCTTTATTGACTATGTCTGCTTTATTTGACTGTGTGAATCACAATAAACTGTGGAAAATTCTGAAAGAGATGGGAATACCAGACCACCTGGCCTGCCTCTTGAGAAACCTGTATGCAGGTCAGGAAGCAACAGTTAGAACTGGACATGAAACAACAGACTGGCCAAATAGGAAAAGGAGTATGTAAAGGCTACATATTTTCACCCTGCTTATTTAACTTATATGCAGAGTACATCATTAGAAATGCTGGGCTGGAAGAAGTGCAAGCTGGAATCAAGATTGCTGGGAGAAATGTCAATAACCTCAGATATGCAGATGACACCACCCTTATGGCAGAAAGTGAATAGGAACTAAAAAGCCTCTTGATGAAAGTGAAAGAAGAGAGTGAAAAAGTTGGCTTAAATCTCAACATTCAGAAAACTAAGATCATGGAATTGGGTCCCATCATTTCATGGGAAATAGATGGGGAAACAGTGGAAACAATGGCTGACTGTATTTTTTAGGCTCCAAAATCACTGCAGATGGCGATTGCAGCCATGAAATTAAAAGACGCTTACTCCTTGGATGGGAAGCTATGACCAACCTAGATAGCATATTAAAAAGCAGAGACATTACTTTGTCAACGATGGCCCATCTAGTCAAGGCTATGGTTTTTCCAGTGGTCATGAATGGATGTGAAAGTTAGACTATGAAGAAATCTGAGTGCTGATGAATTGAAGAATTGATTTTTTTAAACTTTATTTTACTTTAAAACAGTATATTGGTTTTGCAATACATCAACATAAATCTGCCATGGGAGTACACGTGTTCCCAATCCTGAAGCCCCTTCCTACCTCCCTCCCCATACCATCTTTCTGGGTCATCCCAGTGCACCAGCCCCAAGCATCCTGTATCCTACATCAAACCTAAACTGGCGATTTGTTTCTTATATGATATTATACATGTTTCAATGCCATTCTCCCAAATCATCCCACCCTGTTCTTCTCCCATAGTGTCCAAAGACTGTTCTATACATCTGTGTCTCTTTTGCTGTCTCGCATAAAGGGTTATCATTACCATCTTTCTAAATTCCATATATATGTGTCAGTATACTCTATTAGTGTTTTTTTTTTTCTTTCTGCCTTACTTCACTCTGTATAATCAGCTCCAGTTTCATCCACCTCATTAGAACTGATTCAAATGTATTCTTTTTAATGGCTGAGTAATACTTCATTGTCTATATGTACCACAGCTTTCTTATCCATTTATCTGCTAATGGACATCTAGGTTGCTTCCATGTCCTGGCTGTTATAAACAATGTTACGATGAACATTGGGGTACACGTGTCTGCTTCAATTTAGGTTTCCTCAGTGTGTATGCCCAGCAGTGGGATTGCTCGGTCATAAGGCAGTTCTATTTCCAGTGTTTAAGGAATCTCCACACTGTTCTCCATAGAGGCTATACGATTTTGCATTCCCACGAAGAGTGTAAGAGGGTTCCCTTTTCTCCACACCCTCTCCAGCATTTATTGTTTGTAGACTTTTGGATCACAGTCATTCTGACTGGTGTGAAATGGTACCCCATTGCAGCCTTGATTTGCGTTTCTCTGATAATGAGTAATGTTGAGCATCTTTTCATGTGTTTGTTAGCCATCTGTATGTCTTCTTTGGAGAAATGTCTATTTAGTTCTTTGGCCCATTTTTTGATTGGGTCATTTATTTTTCTGGAATTGAGCTGCAGGTGTTGCTGGTATATTTTTGAGATTAGTTGTTTTTCAGTTGCTTCATTTGCTATTATTGTCTCCCATTCAGAAGGCTGTCTTTTCACCTTGCTTATAGTTTCCTTTGTTGTGCAGAAGCTTTTAATTTTAATTAGATCCCATTTGTTTATGTTTGCATTGCAACAAAAAGAATAAAATTCTTAGGAATATATCTACCTAATCTCTGATAATGAGTAATGTTGAGCATCTTTTCATGTGTTTGTTAGCCATCTGTATGTCTTCTTTGGAGAAATGTCTATTTAGTTCTTTGGCCCATTTTTTGATTGGGTCATTTATTTTTCTGGAATTGAGCTGCAGGTGTTGCTGGTATATTTTTGAGATTAGTTGTTTTTCAGTTGCTTCATTTGCTATTATTGTCTCCCATTCAGAAGGCTGTCTTTTCACCTTGCTTATAGTTTCCTTTGTTGTGCAGAAGCTTTTAATTTTAATTAGATCCCATTTGTTTATGTTTGCATTGCAACAAAAAGAATAAAATTCTTAGGAATATATCTACCTAGAGAAACTAAAGACCTATATATAGAAAACTATAAAACACTGGTGAAAGAAATCAAAGAGGACACTAATAGATGGAGAAATATACCATGTTCGTAGATTGGAAGAATCAATATAGTGAAAATGAGTATAGTGCCCAAAGCAATCTACAGGTTCAATGCAATCCCTATCAAGCTACCAGCGGTATTTTTCACAGAGCTAGAACAAATAATTTCAAGATTTGTATGGAAATACAAAAAAAACTCAAATAGCCAAAGCAATCTTGAGAAAGAAGAATGGAACTGGAGGAACCTGCCTGACTTCAGGCTCTACTACAAAGCCACAGTCATCAAGACAGTATGGTACTGGCACAAAGACAGAAATATAGATCAGTGGAACAAAATAGGAAGCCCTGAGATAAATCCACACACCTATGGACACCTTATCTTGGACAAAGGAGGTAAGAATATACAATGGATTAAACACAATCTCTTTAACAATTGGTGCTGGGAAAACTGGTCAACAATTTGTAAAAGAATGAAACTAGAACACTTTTTAACACCATACACAAAAATAAACTCAAAATGGATTAAAGATCTAAATGTAAGACCAGAAACTATAAAACTCCTAGAGGAGAACATAGGCAAAACACTCTCCAACATAAATCACAGCAGGATCCTCTATGACCCACCTCCCAGAATAGTGGAAATAAAATAACTGATGCTTTTGAACTGTAGTGTTGGAGAAGACTCTTGAGAGTCCCTTGGACTGCAAGGAGATCCAACCAGTCCATTCTAAAGGAGTCAGTCCTGGAATGTAAAGCTGAAACTCCAATACTTTGGCCACTTCATGCAAAAAGCTGACTCATTGGAAAAGACCCTGATGCTGGTAGGGATTGGGGCAGGAGAAGAAGGGGATGACAGAGGATGTGATGCCTGGATGGTATCACTGACTCAATGGACATGAGTTTGAGTAAACTCCAGGAGTTGGTGATGGACAGGGAGGCCTGACGTGCTGCGATTCACGGGGTCGCAATGAGTCATACATGACTGAGCGACTGAACTGAACTGAACTGATTGTATTTTTCATTGCAAATTGTTTATTCTTTATTTCTTATAGACTTTGTTTGTAAATTCCTTGTATCTTCTTAATTTTTGGCTTCATTCTATTTCTGTGCCTCCAGTTTATTTCCAAGATTTTGGATCATCTTTGCTATCAATACTCTGAATTCTTTTTCTGGTAGACTACCTATATTCTCTTCATTTGTTCGGTCTTGTGGATGTTTACCATGTCCATTCATCTAATGCATGTTTCTGTCTTTTAATTTCATTTAATTTACTATGCTTGTGGTCTCTTCTCTGCAGCCTGCAAGTTGGAGTTCTTGTTATTTGTAGTCTTTGCACAGTTGGTGGGTTGGACCAGTGTCTCCTTAAGGTTTCCTGGTTGAGGGAGCCAGTGTCTCTGTTCTGGTAGGTAGAGCTGGATCTTATCTCTCTGAAGGGCCCTGTCTGGTAATGGACAGTGTTGTATTCCTGTTTTGTTGTTGATTTGGCATGAGGCATCTGCCTTAGACTTTGCTGGTCTTTGATTGTGGCTTGGTCTTAGTGTTGAGCTGGAGGCCTTTGGGAGAGTTCTTTCTAATTAGTGTCTCACAAGATTTTGAGTTCTCTGGAGGTCCAATACCCAGGACTCAGGTATCTGACCCCAGAGGTTCAGGCTCAGACTCTTACTGTAGCACTAGCTCTCCACAAGCCACAAAATCAGAAAAGAAAGAGGAAGAAAGAGATAGAGGAAAAGGAAAAATAAAGAGAGAGAGAAAAGAAGGGAAAAAAAGAAAGAAAAGCCAAAGGGAAAAGAAAGAAAACATAGAAATAAGAAACGAAACAAACATACAGACAAAAAAGAAAGAATGGACAAAACCTGAAGATAAATGGTAAAAATAATGCTCAACAAACAAGAACCCCAAAGGCACTCATACTCATTCTAGGAAGATTAGCTTTCTTTTTTGAAAGTCTGTTGTATTCTTCTAGTATAAAGAAGGTATTCAGTAGTTGTTCCACCCACAGATAAATTTTTGATGTATTTGTGAAGAGTAAGGTGATCACCCCCATTTACTCCTGCACCATCTTAAATATATATATATATATATATATATATATATATATATATATATATAATATGCATGCAAACTCTTGATTGTAGCATGTGGAATCTTGCTATCTGACTAAAGATTAAACCCAGGCACCCTGCATTGGGAGTGCAGACTCTTAGCCATTGGACCAAGGGAATGCCCTAGAACATATACATTTTAATAGATTATCAAATCAATTCACTTCAGTTCAGTCTCTCAGGCATGTCCAACTCTTTGTTGAACCCATGGACTGCAGAAAGCCAGCCTTCCCTGTCCATCACCAACACCTGGAACTTACTCAAACTCCAGTCCGTCAAGTTGGTGATGACTTCCAATCATCTCATCCTCTGTCATCCCCTTATCCTCCCACTTTCAATGTTTCCCAGAATCAGGGTCTTTTCGAGTCAGTTCTTCACGTCAAGTGGTCAAACTCTTGCTGTTTATGCTTCTGTCTTTCCACTGACTATTCAGGACTGATTTCCTTTAGGATGGACTGGTTGGATCTCCTTGCAGTCCAAGGGACTCTCAAGAGTTTTTTTTCCAACACCACAGTTCAAAAGCATCAATTCTCTCTCTCTCTCTCTCTTCTTTTTTTGCATTTAGCTTTCTTTATAGTCCAACTCTCCCATCCATACATGACTACTGGCAAAACCGGAGTTTTGACTAGATAGACCTTTGTTGGCAAAGTAATGTATCTGCTTTTTAATATACTGACTAGGTTGTTTATAACATTTCTTCCAAGGAGCAAGTGTCTTTTAATTTCATGGCTGCAGGCACCATTTGCAGTGATTTTGGAGCCCAAAAAAATAAAGTCTGATACTGTTTCTACTCTTTCCCCCATCTATTATTTGCCATGAAGTGATGGGAGCAGATGTCATGATCTTAGTTTTCTGAATGTTGAGTTTTAAACCAACTTTTTCACTCTCCTTTTTCACTTTCATCAAGAAGCTCTTTAGATCTTCACTTTCTGCCATAAGGGTGGTGTCATCTGCATATCTAGCAGTGATTTTGGAGCCCAAAAAAATAAAGTCTGATACTGTTTCTACTCTTTCCCCCATCTATTATTTGCCATGAAGTGATGGGAGCAGATGTCATGATCTTAGTTTTCTGAATGTTGAGTTTTAAACCAACTTTTTCACTCTCCTTTTTCACTTTCATCAAGAAGCTCTTTAGATCTTCACTTTCTGCCATAAGGGTGGTGTCATCTGCATATCTGAGGTTATTGATATTTCTCCCAGCAATCTTGATTCCAGCTTGTGCTTCAGCTATCCCAGCATTTGCATGATCTACTCTGCATTTAAGATAAATAGGCAGGGTGACTATATACAGCCTTGACATACTCTCTTCCCAATTTGAAACCAGTCTGTTGTTCCAAGTCCAGTTCTAACTGTTACTTCTTGACATAAATACAGGTTTTCTCATGAGGCAGGTCAAGTGTTCTGGTATTCCCATCTCTTGAAGAATTTTCCACTCACAGATTTTTGTGATCCACAGAGTTAAAGGCTTTGGTGTAGTCAGTACAGTAGAAGTGGATGTTTTTCTGGAACTCTTCTGCTTGTTCGATTATCAAACAGATGTTGGCAATTTGATCTCTGGTTCCTCTGCCTTTTCTAAATCCAGCTTGAACATGTAGAAGTTCATGGTTCACATACTGTTGAAGCCTGGCTTGGAGAATTTTGAGCATTACTTTAGTAGCGTGAGATGAGTGCCATTGTGTGGTAGTTTGAGCATTACCTTTCTTTGGGACTGGAATGAAAACTGACCTTTTCCAGTTCTATGACCATTGCTAAGTTTTCCAAATTTGTTGGCATGTTGAATGCATCACTTTCACAGCATATCTTTGAGGATTTGAAATAGCTCAACTGGCATTCCACCACCTACACTAGCTTTGTTCATAGAGATACTTCCTAAGGCCCACTTGACTTCACATTCCAGGATGTCTGGCTATATTTTAGTGATCACACTATTGTGGTTACCTGGGTCATTATCATCTTTTTTGCATAGTTCTTCTATGTATTCTTACCATCTCTTTTTAGTATCTTCTTCTTCTGTTAGGTCCATGCAATTTCTGTCCTTTATTGAGCCCATCTTTGCATGAAATGCTCCCTTGGTATCCCTAATTTTCTTGAAGAGATCTCTAGGCTTTCCCATTCTATTGTTTTCCTCTATTTCTTTGCATTGATCACTGAGGAAGGTTTTCTTATATCTCCTCACTATTCTTTGGAACTCTGAATTCAAATAGGTATATCTTTCCATTTTTCCTTTGCCTTTCCTGTCTTTTCTTTTCACAGCTATTTGTAAGGCCTCCTTGGACAATCATTATGCCTTTTTGCATTTCTTTTCATTAGGGATTTTCTTGATCACTGCCTCTTGTACAATGTCATGAACCTCTGTCCATAGTTCTTCAGGCACTCTGTCTATCAGAGCTAATCCCTTTAATCTATTTGTCACTTCCACTGTACAAGTGTAAGGGATTTAATTTAGGTCATACCTGAATGGTCTCTTGGTTTTCCCTCGCTTCTTCAATTTAAGTCTGAATTTAGCAATAAATAGTTCAAGATCTGAGCCACAGTCAGCTCCTGGTCTTGCTTTTGCTGACTGAATAGAGCATCTCCATCTTTGGCTGCAAAGAATATAATCAATGATTTTGGTATTGACCATCTGGTCATCAAAGGCTAACTGAGTTTTGCCAAGAGAATGCACTGGTAATAGCAAACACCCTCCTCCAACAACACAAGTGAAATCAGTTAATCTCCACCGATATTTAAGTATTAATAAAACAGAAGAACCTTTAGCTCTAAATTTTTATAAAGCCAACAACTTAAGATTTTTTTTTTATTTTTATTTTAACTTTAGTTTACTTTACATTACTGTATTGGTTTTGCCAAACATTGACATGAATTCACCACGAGTGTACATGCGTTCCCAAACATGAATCCCCTCCCACCTCCCACCCCATAATATCTCTCTGGGTCCTCTCCATGCATCCTGCATCCTGCATCCTGCATCCTGCATCCTGCATCGGACATAGACTGGCAATTCGTTTCTTACATGATAGTATACATGTTTCAATGCCATTCTCCCATCTCATCCCACCCTCTCCCTCTCTCTCTCCCCCAGAGTCCAAAAGTTCACTCTATAGATCTGAGTCTCTTTTGTTGTCTCGCATACAGGATCATCATCACCATCTTTCTAAATTCCATATATATGTGTTAGTATACTGTATTGGTGTTTTTCTTTCTGGCTTACTTCACTCTGTATAATCGGCTCCAGTTCCATCCATCTCCTTAGAACTGATTCAAATGTATTCTTTTTAATGGCTGAGTAATACTCCATAGTGTATATGTACCACAGCTAAGATTTTTGAATCAAAAACATGGAAAATAATCTAGATATCTTTTAAAGTATAGATGAATTAAATACAGAACTATTATTTTTATTTATTTATTTATTATTTTTTTGAAGTCGCTCAGTAGTGTCCAACTCTTTGCGACCCAGTGGACTGTAACCTACTAGGGCTTCTCCATCCATGGGATTCTCCTGGCAAGAATACTGGAGTGGATTGCCATTTTTCTTCTCCAGGGGATCTTCCCGACCCAGGGATCGAACCCGGGTCTCCTGTATTGGAGGCAGATGCTTTAACCTCTGAGCCACCGGGCTTTGTAAAACTTTTAGTTAAATGTGGCTCCAAGATCAAACTATTCCTGATTCCACCAGCCTTGAACTTTTCCAGGTGCTTCACAGGTCGTGATAATGATGCTCTTTTATGTTTTTCACATTATTTATGACCCATTTTGAAATGTCTTCTGATTTTCATGTATTAACATTCATTTTAAAAATTCAGTTTCTACAATATAATTTATTTTAACAATAACAGTACAACACTATCAAGTGTTGAGTATTTCTTTACTATAATCAGTAGATGGCTTCTTGTAATCCATTACTCTGAATAAATTATTTCCCTTTTCCTTTATAGAAATAAATGCCATTGTTTCCTGATTCATAGCTATATAAATATTCTATGCTCAGGTCTAGTGACTTTATGTTTGGGCTATGGAAGTTTTGCTTTATTATTCTTCACTTGTCATAAAAATAATTTGCATGTTGAATACACACTGAGAAAATAACAATTTTTATTATAAACATTAAGACAATGGCATACTCTTTACAAACATATATTGTGATACTTTTACAGTGCTAGTTTCAGCAATTTATCTAGATTACTGTTTGGCTTTCCAATCAAAGAACACACAACTCATTTTGTTCAAACTCTAAATGCTCTTAACTCTGAGTCTCACTTCACTCATTTATAAGTCTGCTTTTGCCTTGAAGGTGTTTTCCAGGCCAGGTGAATGGTAAACTCTGATTTTTATGATATCACAGGTTTCAAAACTTACCAAAGTAATGTAGCATAATAGGAGAACAGTATATCAGGCAGGTTTCTTCAGATGGAAATATCATCAGTGTGGTAGGAATTATAAATAAATACCACATAATGTGCTCCAAGAAACACTGAACTGATAATTTTGTTTAAAATGGTCCCAGAACTTTAGTTTCTTGATAAACCTGAGAGAACCAAATATAGGTTTTCTCAGGACAGAGTCTCATGAATTTTAGGCCTGATAAATTCCCTATAGTTAACATAACTAGGGGAAATTAATACCTCTCTCTCCCTCTTTCACATACATGCACATACATACACACATACACTCAAACTGCAAAATACATGTAAACAAACAGAAATAAACAAACAAAACACACCCACAGTAGAATAAGACCTGAAAAAGAGTCCAGACAAAGTAATTGTTAACACATACTTAAACAGTTCAGGAATAATAGGAGCTGAAGCATATATAGGCAATTTTTAGAAGAAACAAAATGAAGTTTCATAAATAAAATAAAAAATAAAATAACTGAAAACTAAATCCAATGTATGAGTTTAACCACAAACTGACATTTTAAGACATTAGTAAGCCAAAGGATTAATTTATACAAACAATCCAGAATGCATCAGAGAGACAAAAATGAAAAATGCAAAGGATCTTCAGAGGCCAGGAAAATAACATGAGAAGCAAGAGTTGTGGGAAAACATAAAAAGTTATTGTCACAGATATTACTGGAAGATACACAAGCAAAGAATTTCCCAGAATTGGTGAAATAGAAAAATGTATAACACAGCACCCAGTGAAACCAAATCATATTAATAAAAAGAAATCTAGACCAACACATACAAAGGGAATGATTCAAAGCACTGACGACAAATAGTCTCAAAAATAGCAGAAATCAATGGCAGATTAACTTGAAATGTGCAAAGACAGTATTTGATATGCAATTTTAAGAGTAATATTGGAAGCCAAGACATAATTTAATCACCTTGTAAGAAAGTGCAAATGTACAGTTTGTCTAGAATGTTATATCTAATGATATCATTTAATGATCAAGTGTGATCATAATGTAGCTCAATATCAAAGCAGAGTTAACCCTCAACAAACTTTTACTAAGGGAAATTAAAAATGCTGTATAAGAAACTGCAGAAAATGATGCCAAATTGAAGTTGGGTGATTAGAAGAACACAAGAAATTAATATAAATATATCTAAATCTAATAGTTTTATTTTTTTAAAGCATGAGTTTACAAAGTAAAGTAGATATAAAATACATGACCATAGTAGTATTTAATGGGAATGAATTTCAAATGTTTTAGATTTTCAAATTTCAAATGTTTTTGAAGATTTTTAGAGTTAAGCTGGTGTTGAGTGGAAAAAAAGAAAGAAATAAAAGAAAAAAAAAAGCACAAACTAACACTGAAAGCTCTGTTTTAATCAGTGGTCAAAACTGAGAATAAGCCTGGAGCCCAACATCTCAGGTAACTGCTACAGAGAGGCAGGGGCACAGGGTTGGAGGGGAGCCAGGATATATAGAAGTTTTTGCAGCTAACTCTAGGTAGTCAGTACCTCTAAAGTTTAGTGTTAATTAAAGTAAGCCAAATATCTCAAGTTAAGGAATTTAGTGCTTTTCTATGTATGGGAAGATGCAAAGTCTGCATTGTCTGGACTCATTGAAGTCATTCCTTTGATATGCCCCTCAGCTCTCTGGGGTCAGTATTCTGGGCTTCACATCCTGAATCTACTCAGGGTTTACCATCAGAGGAGGCTACAGAGACTAACCAATAGATTGGAGGGCATCTTGTATCTATCCTGAGTTCTCTCCATCTTGGGGTGGCTGTCACTTGATGGCTACCATATCATTTGTTTACTGATATGGAAGGTGGCATTTTTAGCTCACAGAGGGCAATAAAATTGTTAAATAATATTAAAGTGTGTTTAGAATGGGTATTCATGTTATTATCATATATACAAGCATGATGAGTATAGGAAAATAACACAAAATAAGATGCAAGAAATTAATTGCTGTCACTACAATAAATCTGGGCTTTTTAGGTAGCACTAGTGGTCAAGAGCCTACCTGCCTAAGCAGGAGACATATATTTGATCCCTGGGTTGGGAAGTTGCCTGAAGGAGGGCATGGCAACACAGCCCAGTATTCTTGCCTACAGAACCCCATAAACAGAGGGGCCTGGTGGGCTATACTGTCCATGGGGTCACAAAGATTCAGACATGACTGAAGAGACTTAGCATGCACACATGCACAATAAATATAAATGAAGTATTCTAATGAATATAAATATTTTTACATTGGACAAAAACAAATATTAGCACTACCGTAGTTTCAGTTCAGTTCAGTTCATTTCAGTCGCTCAGTCGTGTCCGACTCTTTGCAACCCCATGAATCGCACCACGCCAGGCCTCCCTGTCCATCACCAACTCCCAGAGTTCACTCAGACTCACGTCCATCAAGTCAGTGATGCCATCCAGCCATCTCATCCTCGGTCATCCCCTTCTCCTCCTGCCCCCAGTCTCTCCCAGCATCAGAGTCTTTTCCAATGAGTCAACTCTTTGCATGAGGTGGCCAAAGTACTGGAGTTTCAGCTTTAGCATTATTCCTTCCAAAGAAATCCCAGGGCTGATCTCCTTCAGAATGGACTGGTTGGATCTCCTTGCAGTCCAAGGGACTCTCAAGAGTCTTCTCCAACACCACAGTTCAAAAGCATAAATTCTT
>SJYR01001172.1:157826-174257 GCA_006410655.1 Kobus ellipsiprymnus
CATTTTAATATGAATTTATGATAAAATCAGATTATAAATGGAAAGTCTAAAATTATAAAATAAATGAGAGACTCAACACCTTCCCTATATTTCTGATTGAGAACAGGGTAAAGACCTTTTGAGTATGTTGTAGTTTCATTATTTCCTTAACATTATCTTATAAACTGATAGAGTTTTAATCTTTTCATTTTCTTCAAAATCTTTACATTACTGAAAATATCAAATCAATAAAACAAAACAAACAAACAAAAAACAGAATGCAACTTTCAAGTTTGGCTAAGTAAGTCACTCACAAAATGGACCCTTCAAATTTCTTCAAAATATTTGAATGTGATTATACTCAAGGAATTGGCAACCCACTCCAGTATTCTTGTCTGAAAAATTCCATAGGCAGCAGAGTCTAGCAGGCTACAGTCCATGGGGTCGCAGAGAGCATGACACAAATGAGCACAGAGAACATACTTTATGTAAGGACTGATACTGGTTTTAACTGCCATATGTCAAAAAACTACTTACCGATATTGGCTATGTGTGTGTATGTTAGTCAGTCGTGTCTGTCTCTGTGACCCAATGGACTGTAGCCCTTTATACTCCTGTCCATGGGGTTTCTCAGCCAAGAATACTGGAAAGGTTAGCCATTCTCTTCTCCAGGGCATTTTCCCAAACCAGGGATCAAACCCAGGTCTCCTGAATCACAGGTGTTTTTTTGTTTTTTTGTTTTTTTTTGTTTTTACCAGAGTCACCAGGGAAGCTTGGACCAAATTGCCTCAATTCAGTAATTCAGTTCAGTTCACTCAGTCATGTCCAACTCTTTGTGACCTCATGGACTGCAGCACCTCAGGTTTCCTGTCCATCACCAACTCCCAGAGCTAGCTCAAACTCATGTCCTTGTGTCAGTGATGCCATCCAAACATCTTATCTTCTGTCATCCCCTTCTCCTCCTGCCTTTGACCTTTCCCAGTATCAGGGTCTTTTCAAATAAGTCAGTTCTGTGGCCAAAGTACTGGAGCTTCAACATGAGCATCAGTACTTTCAGTGAGTCTTTGGGTTGATTTCCTTTAGGATGGACTGGTTTGGTCTCCTTGCAGTCCAATGGTTTCTCAAGAGTCTTCTACAACACCAGAGTTCAAAAGAATCAATTCTAGTACATGAGGACTGGAGAAACCATAGCTTTCACTGGTGGACCTTGGTCAGCAAAATAATGTCTTTGCTTTTTAATATGCTGTCTAGGTTTCTCATAGCTTTTCTTCCAAGGGGCAAGTGTCTTTTGATTTCATGGCTGCAGTCACAATCAGCAGCCATGACTGATTTTGGAGCCCAAGAATATAAATTCTCCCACTGTTCACCCATCCATTTGCCATGAAACAATGGAACTGGATGTCATGATCTTTTGTGTGTGTGTGCTGAGTTTTAAGACAGCTTTTCCGTGCTCCTATTTCATTTTCATCAAGAGGCTCTTTAGTTCTTCACTTTCTGCCATAAGTGTGGTGTCATATGCATATCTGAGGTTATTAATATTTCTCCTGGAAATCTTGATTCCAGCTTGTGCTTCATCCAGCCCAGAATTTCACATGATGTACTCTTCACATAAGTTAAATAAGCATGGTGACAATATATAGCCTTGACATACTTTTCCCAATATGAAACCAGTCCATTGTTCCATGTCTGGTTGTAACTGTTGCTTCTTGACCTGCATATGGATTTCTAATCCAGCCCAGAATTTCACATGATGTACTCTTCACATAAGTTAAATAAGCATGGTGACAATATATAGCCTTGACATACTTTTCCCAATATGAAACCAGTCCATTGTTCCATGTCTGGTTGTAACTGTTGCTTCTTGACCTGCATATGGATTTCTCAGGAAGTAGGGAAGGTGGTCTGGTATTCCCATCTCTATAAGAATTTTCCAGTTTGTTGTGATCCACACAGTCAAAGGCTTTAGCACAGTCAATAAAGCAGAAGTAGATGTTGTTTTTGTTGTTGCTGTTGTTTTTGGATTCTCTTTTTTGTATGATCCAGCAGATGTTAGCAATTTGATCTCTTGTTCCTCTGCCTTTTCTAAATCCAGCTTAAACATCTGGAAATTCTTGGTTCATGTATTGTTGAAGTCTAGTTTGGGGAATTTTGAGCATTACTTTGCTAGTGTGGGAGATGGGTGAAATTGTGTGGTAGTTTGAACATTCTTTGGCATTGCCATTCTTTGGGATTGAAATGAAAGCTGGCCTTTTCAGTCCTGTGGCCACTGCTGACTTTTCCAAATTTGCTGGCATTTTAAGTGTAACACTTTCACAGCATCATCTTTTAGGATTTGAAATAACTCAACTGGAATTCCATCTCCTTCACTAGCTTTGTTCATAGTGATGCTTCCTAAATCCCACTTTACTTCATAGTCCAGGATGTCTAGCTCTAGGTGAGTGATTACACCATCATGGTTATTTTGGTTATTAATATCTTTTTGTATAGTTCTTTCGTGTATTCTTGCCATCTCTTTTTAATATATTTTATTTCTTTTGGGTCCATAATGTTTCTGTCCATTATTATGTCTATCTTTTCATGAAATGTTCCCTTGTTATCTCTAATTTTCTTGAAGCAATCTCTAGATTTTCCTGTTCTATTGTTTTCCTCTATTTCTTTGCACTGATCACTGAGGAAGGCCTTCTTATCTCTCCTTGCTGTTCTTTGGAACTCTCCATTCAGATGGGTATTTCTTTCCTTTTCTTCCTTGCCTTTTGTTTCTCTTCTTTTCTCAGCTATTTGTAAGTCCTCATCAGACAACCATTTTGCCTTTTTGCATTTCTTCTTCATGGGGATGGTTTTGATTACCACTTCCTGTACAATATTATGAACCTCTGTCCATAGCTCTTTAGGCATTCTCTCTATCAGATCTAACCTCTTGAATCTTCTTGTCACTTCCACTGTATAATTGTAAGGGATTTGATTTAGATCATATCAGAATGGTCCCGTGGTTTTCCCTACTTTCTTCAATTTAAGTCTAGATTTAGCAATAAGGGGTTCATGATCTGAGCCACAGTCAGCTCCCAGTCTTGTTTCTGCTGACTGTATAGAACTTCTCCATCCTTGACTGCAAAGAATATAAGCAATCTGATTTTGCTATTGACCATCTGATGATGTCCATGTGTAGAGTCATCTCTTGTGATGTTGGAAGAAGGTGTTTGCTATGACTGGTGTGTTCTCTTGGCAAAACTCTGTTAGACTTTGACCTGCTTCAATTTGTACTCCAAGGTCAAACTTGCCTCTTACTGCAGGTATCTCTTGACTTCCTACTTTTGCATTCCAGCCCCCTATGATGAAAAGTACATCTTTTTGAGTGTTATTTCTAGAAAGTCTTGTAGGTCTTCACAGAACAGTTCAGCTTTTCAGCCTTAGTGGTTGGGGCATAGACTTGGATTACCGTGATATTGAATGGTTTGCCTTGGAAAAGAACAGAGATCATTATGTTGTTTATGAGATTGCAACCACGTACTGCATTTTGGACTCTTTTGTTGACTATGATGGCTACTCCATTTCTTCTAAGGGAGTCTCACCCATGATAGTAGATATAATGGTCATCTGAATTAATTTCACCCAATCCAGTCCATTTTAGTTCACTAAGTCTTAAAATTCAATGTTCACTTTTACCATCTCTTGTTTGACCATTTTCCAGTTTTCCTTGATTCATGGACCTAACATTCAGATTCCTATGCAATATTGTTCTTTTAGCATAAGACTTTACTTCCATCACCAGTCACCTCCACAAGTGGGTGTTGTTTTTGCCTTGGCTTAACCTCTTCATTCTTTCTGGAGCTATTTCTCCACTCTTCTCCAAGAGAATGTTGGGCTCCTACTGACCTGGGGTGTTAATGTTTCAGTGTTATATATTTTTGCCTTTTCATACTGTTCATTGCCTACTTGGTAATAATCAAAATATTGCTGAGTTAGTAATAATTAAAAGAAAAAAACTTTAAATAATTTAATTACAATTTTATGTTCTTATATCTAATTTTATATTAGTATTGAAATATGTTATTTCTACCAGTATAATTTTTATCTGAATCTAATTGAACTGAAGCTATCTTATATATGATTGAAAGCTGTGCTCTGTTTAACAACAGTATTACTCACTGATTACATTTTGGCTTGTAGCTAAGGGTATAAACATGTTTAGTTTAGCTTTGAAGGTTTGGTTTATCTTTTTGTGTATATTTCTTTATTGAAAGGAAATCACCCCATTTCCACATGTTCCACAATAACAGCTTCTGTCCAAATTTTCTGTCAACAACAAACATATATTACTTCCCTTGTCTGCTGTACACACACCTCTTATGTTTTGCTTCTCAGAGTTTACCACAGCTTGTATCTTTTCATCAAATTTCTTTTATATCTTTTCCAGCTCAGCAAACTTAGAAACATTAACGTTGAACTCTAATTCATGATGTCTTTACAGCTGATGCTGCCTTACCACTTAATATTATCTATAGCTCTCTGAGAAAATTCCTGGAAGATAGGGCTGTGATGGCAAATCTCAGTTTCTTGCATGTAGGAGCATGTGGCACCATCCTGTAAACCTTTAGCTTCGTCTGGAGTTTAATATAACACGGATGTCAGAATGTTGGCCTTCCAAAGGACATGCTGAGATTTTTGATCTACTTCTCTGATTCTTGTCTATTAATAAATTCTGTGACAGCTTCCTGCTGAGTAACAAAATTCAGTGACAACTTTCAGATAGGTGTTGCCAAGGAAGATTTCTGAGTGCATGTAGTTTTCATCTGGTGCAATTTAGTACATGACCTTTGTCTTCTTTAGCCTGTCTATTAATCCACAGCACCAGGCTGACTGAAAAAATATGACTCATAATATTAGATGTAGCTCTCTGGATGTGATTCTTGTGGAAAAGTCTGTAGCCATTATTAATTTTTATAAAGACAGTGCTAACATCTTACATTGAAGCTGTTGAGGAGGCAGTATTTCCTGGAGATAAAAATGTACCAAATACCAAAACGGCATATTTGCTTATTTTCCTTTTATGCTATATCATAAGAAAAAAAATTGTGGAAAAATTTATTCCTTTTCTGCTGAGTTACCAGTGAGTTAGGGAAGGTATTTTTATTACTAAGTTTTCAATCCTTATCGAAGTAATATGCTTTTTATGATTCATAGTTGACTGGAATATTTTTTAAGGTTTCTTTTTTTCCCACTTTATTGATACATCGTTGACATATAGTATTGTGCAGGTTTAAGCCATACAATGTTAAGGGGAACATTTCCTATCTGCTTTTATTTCTATGATGACAACTTATTGGAAATTTATGTTAAAAATAAAGAGCTCTTACTTTAACTTTCAAAGCATAATGACCATCTGCTTAAACTGAGACTGTAATGATGAAAATCCCTGGAAGGGGTACAGGAAAAGGAAACAGAAACAAACAAAAAAGGAGAAGGAGAAAGAAGGGACGAAGAATGAAAATTAAGAGAGGAAACTTTGAATATCAGGAGTAGTGTGCTCTAAGCTCCTAAGAGGTATCATCTTCTAAATGTTTATAATAACCTTATGGATTAGTGAAGAACCTAAGCCCCCCATTTTGTTAAAAAGGACTCCATTTTAGAGTTCTGAGGAAAGAGTCTTTGGAAATCCCCTGACTTCACCCCACTACCTGCAAGCCAATCAGATCCCAGATCAGGATCTCCTGACTTTACCTTCAGGACTTATGACCTGCCCGCGAAATTCGAATTAAGCCCAGGAAATGAAAACCACCCAACATCTAACCCTTCCACAGAAGGTAACCAATTAGACATCTCCCAACCCAGAAACTCCTGTTTTTCAAATTTTTCATGCAAGAATACCCTATATAAGCAATGTAACCCAGAGCTCGGGGCTCCTCTCCTTAGTTGCTGCATCGGTAAGAGTGGGAGCCCCAGCTCGAGCTTGGTAATAAAATCTCTCTTGCTTTTGCATCAGATACTGGCTCCCTGGTGGTCATTGGGAGATTTCGAGACATGGGCATAACATTTGGGGGCTTCTCTGGGATCTCCCATCGGCTCCATGGGAAGACTGATCTGGAGAGTTATCTGTAACCAGTAAGTTGTTTTTTTTCCTGTTTTCCTGTTCGTCTTTGATAAGGCCTATTTTCTGAGACTGGTATATGACTCAGGCGGAAGCGCCGACGGGTCACCAGTGCGGGTCTTTGGGAGACATCCCCGACCCCCTCAGAGGGGACAGGGTGCCCCTGTTCTCTGTAGACAAGAGCAGTTCGCTCCTGCTGAACGACCAGAGGCCATCGTCTTATTTTCAGTTTTGCCTCTGGACTCCTGGAGGTCTGTATCTTCTGTCTCTCTGTCTGTGTGGCTATCTGTACTGTCTGTGTTAATTTACCAACATCTGACTGATCTAGGAACGATGGGGCAAACTCAATCTAACCCTACCCCTCTATCCCTGATTGCTGACCATTTTAAGGAGGTCAAGATGTGCACACGTGACTTCAGTGTGGAAATTAAGAAAGATAAATTAATCACTTTTTGCAGCGCAGAATGGCCAACCTTCCATGTAGGATGGGCCCCAGAGGGCACCTTTGACTTGGAAACCGTGCACCGAGTCTGAGACATCATCTTTCGATCGCAGAGCTGACACCCTGACCAAGTTCCCTTTCTTGCCTCAACAGGGATTCTCCACCGCGCAGGTGCTGGTGACACATGTAGGAAAGAACCTGAAATATCCCAAGGAACCTGAACCAACGGCACTGCTGTACCCTATTTTACAAGGGGGAACAGAGAAAGAACTTCTCTCCCCCCCACCTTACCAACCCCTTGAGCCACCGTGGGCCCCTGCTATCCCTCCACCTAGGGCCGATGCATCAGAAGGGGGGCCCCGCACAAAATACTCACCGTAGGTGAGCCATGTCTCTGGCGGGGCCGGTAGACTCAACTGTTGCCCTCCCTTTACGAGTGGCTGGTCCCTCTGACAAAGAAGGGAACCAACCTCATCAATACTGGCCCTTCTCTACCAGCGACCTTTATAACTGGAGGTCCCAGAATGCTAAGTTCTCAGATAACCCTAGAGATCTAACTAACCTTCTAGAAACTGTGCTTTTTACTCATCAGCCCACCTGGGACGACTGTCAACAGCTGCTCCAGATTCTCTTCACCACGGAAGAGAGAGAGAGAGAATACAGAATTAGGCCAGTAAAAGGGTCCCAGGGGCAAATGGAGAACCCACCACTAATATAGATGAAATTCACACCTCTTTTCCTTTATCCTGACCTGACTGGTATTACAATATGGCACAAGGTAAGGAGAGGCTCTGGATCTACCGCCAGACTCTTCTGGGGGGGCTCAAGGCAGCTGCACAGAAACCCACTAACCTAGCTAGAGTAGGAGATGTTCAACAAGGCCCCACTGAGAGTCCAGCCTCTTATCTGGAAAGACTGATGGAGGCCTTTAGACAATACATCTCCATGGACCCAGAAGCAGAAGGCACTCAGGCTGCTTTGATAATGCATTTTGTCAAGCAGGCAGTTCCAGACATCAGGAAAAAGTTATGAAAACTAGAACGCCTGGGTGAAAAGAGTATCCAGGATTTAATAACAGTGGCAGAAAGGGTCTACAGTACTCGAAAGACTCCCGAGGAAAAACAAGCTGAGGCAGCAGACCGCCAGACCCGAAATATGGCACGCATCCTGTGAGCGGCAACAGTTCCTGGTTTGGGAGAAAGGGAGCACCGGCTGCCCCAGCTAGCGGCTGAAAGTAAGAGCCTCCCCTGTATACGACAAGCATTAGGAAAGAACCAATGCACCTATTGTAAGGAGGAAGGACACTGGGCCAAAGAATGCCCTAAGTAAAAGAAGGGACCACGAAAGACCCCTATCCTGGCCGTTGATGAACTAAGTGACTAGGGGAGATGGGGTTCAGTGCCCCTCCTCGAACCCAGGGTAACCCTAAGAGTGGAAGGGACCCCAATTGACTTCCTTGTCAACACAAGGGCTCAATATTCAGTTCTGCTGGAGCCCCAAGGGAAACTGGCCGGAAAGACTTCATGGGTGCAGGGGGCCACTGGGATGAAACAATATCAATGGACTCCCGAAGATCAGTGGATTTGGGCATGGGCCGGGTATCCCACTCTTTTATGGTCATCCCAGAATGCCCCTTCCCACTGTTGGGAAGAGACTTGTTAACCAAGATGGGAGCTCAAATTCTCTTCCTCCCAGGAGAAACTAAAATATTTGATCAGGTGAGCAGACCAATTCAAGTACTGACAATTCAATTAGAGGATGAATATCAGCTGCACCAAAAACTGACCCTTCCCCAAATGGACATCCAGGACTGACTAGATGAATTCCCTGAAGCGTGGGACAAGACAGGGGGAACCGGCTTGGCTAGGCACCACCCTCCTATATATATAGATCTCAAGCCAGGGGCCGATCCCGTCTGAGTCAGACAATATCCTATGACCTTAGAGACCCGACAGGGAATCACCACCCATGCCACTGAGGGCATACTGAACAACCCCCAGATAGATTGATCAGCAACGCTCGGCTGACCCACTACCAGGGACTACTGCTAAACCCTTCCAGAATCATCTTTCTACCACCTACTGCTCTCAGTCTGGCTACATTGCTTCCTAACCGGGACTTGGAAGCTCCGATCCATGACTGCAGGGATACACTAGCCCAGGTGCATGGGACGCGAGAAGACTTGCAAGATCGCCCTCTGGCGGATGCTGAGGTCACCTGGTATATGGTCCGGAGCAGTTTCGTTGGAGATGGACTCAGGTATGCGGGAGCAGCTGTAACCACGGAAACCCAAATTGTGTGGGCGGAAGCATTACCTCCGGGTACTTCGGCTCAAAGGGCTGAACTAATCGCCCTAACAAAAGCCCTTCAGTTGGGAAAGGACAAAAAACTTAGCATTGTTACTGATAGCCCATACGCCTTTGCTACTGCCCATATACACGGGGCCCAGGGTACTCCTCACAGCTGAGGGTAAGATGATTAAAAACAAAGAAGAAATAAAAGCTCTCCTCTCGGCCTTATGGCTACCTAAAAAAACTAGCCATAATACGCTGCCCAGGGCACCAAAAGCCAGACACCCCGATCTCAAGGGGAAACAACTTAGCAGAGCAGCCAGAGATATGGCCCAGAATACCGTGACAAAGGCCACTGTTCAGCTGCCTGACCCTGGGAGCCCTATTCTGCCAGCTTTGCCCAATTACTCAACAAGAGACTTAGACTGGATAAAAAGTCTGCCTATGTCCCAAAAGCTGGCCGGGTGGTGGAGAGCAGCAGACAGCTCTCTAATCCTCCCAGAAGAACTAGGAAAACAAGTATTATTAAAAATGCATAGTGCCACTCACATGGGAACCTGCAAGATGCTAGACCTGATTAGATATGCCAAAATTACCATGAAAGATGTCAGGACGATAATAGGAGACATCGTATCAAACTACAAAGCATGCCAGCTCACGAACGCTGTCCCTCATCCAGCCAACCAAGGAATTAGAGAACGTGGGACAAGACCAGGAGCTTACTGGGAGGTGGACTTCACTGAGGTAAAACCAGGTAAATATGGATACAAATACCTGTTGGTGTTCATAGATACATTCTCAGGGTGGGTAGAAGTGTTGTCCACCAAGAGAAAAACAGCACAGGTGGTGGCCAAAAACCTGAGAAGACATCTTGACGTGGTTCAGGTTTCTGGCACAGGTGGGGTCAGATAATGGGCTAGCTTTCGTGTCTCAGGTAAGCCAGGGGTAGCCTGGGCTAGATGGAAGCTGCACTGTGCCTATAGGCCCCAGAGCTCAGGACAAGTAAAAAGGATGAATAGGACGGTTAAAGAGACATTAACAAAACTAGTTACTGAGACTGGTGGGGACTGGGTGGCTCTCCTCCCCTTTGCCCTGTACCGGGTGCGGAACTCACCCTACCAAATGGGACTCACCCCTTTTGAAATCATGTATGGGGTACCTCCCCCAATAATCCCTAACCTAAAGGCACAAGTGTTAAAAGAAATAGATGATCAGAAGTTGCCTTTTTGTCTCCGGTCCTTACAATACTCCCACAGGGACACATGGAAGAGGCTTAAAGCACTATATGAATCAGGCCCTCCACCTGAACCTCACTGCTACCGGCCAGGAGACTGGGTGTACATGCGCTGTCATCGCCAAGAGACCCTAGAGCCTAGGTGGAAGGGACCCTTCCTTGTTGTTTTGATGATACCAACTGCTCTCAAAGTTGACGGCATCTCTGCTTGGGTCCACTGCACCCACACACGGCCTGCGGACCTGTTCACCTTACAAGAAGAGTTCCTCCCCCAGTGGAAGGCCAAATTGGACAAAACTAACCCACTCAAGCTAAAACTGTGAAGACAACAAAAGTAGGTAAAATGGCTACCCAGCTACTCCTGGTGCTCTCCCTCCTGGGCTGGAAAGTTTTAGGTGTGGCCCAGGACCAAAATCCACACCAACCTTTTAAAATAACCTGGAAAATATGAAATGGAGAGACATACAAGGTACTGAACCAGTCGATTGCCATGCACCCTGTAAATACATAGTGGCCCGACTTATACTTCCACCTAAAAGAATTGATGGAGACCTCCTGGGCATGCGCTTATCTGTGAAGAGTGGGTTTCTATGCGTGTCCAGGACACATAAAAGACCGGAAAAAGACTTGTGGCGGCATGCAGAGTCATCACTGTAAGGCATGGGAATGTGTGACTTCAAATGATGGCTGGTGGAAATGGAGTGTGGCCAGGCCCTCAGACCTGGTCACGATGACTTTTGTAAATCCCGTCACCTTGGACATGTGGAACAAGCGATTTACCTGTAGTTGCCCTGACTGTGACCTCATCAAGGTCTCCTTCATTTCTGAAGGACAAAGGGACATAAGATGGACATCGGGACTTGTCTGGGGTATACAGGACCTCTGATTATCTTACTTTTTCACCTTCAGGCCATGCTTATTGAACAAGTTAATGACCTTCATCAAGAGCTGCATCAACACGGTGCAGCTTATGGTACTCAGGTCCCAATATACAGCTCTGCCAGCGGCCCCTTTAGTGGAAGAAAATATAGAGCTGGTTACAGACGCATAATTGGGTCTGTCCTGGGACCTTGAGAAGGGGGGAATGAAGAACCTAAGCCACTCCATTTTGTTAAAAAGGACTCCATTTTAGAGTTCTGAGGAAAGAGTCTTTGGAAATCCCCTGACCTCACCCCACTACCTGCAAGCCAATCAGATCCCAGATCAGGATCTCCTGACTTTACCTTCAGGACTTATGACCTGCCCGGGAAATTTATATTAAGCCTGGGAAATGAAAACCACCCAACACCTAACCTTTCCACAGAAGGTAACCAATTAGACATCTCCCAACCCAGAAACTCCCGTTTTTCAAATTTTTCGGATGAGAATACCCTATATAAACAATGTAACCCAGAGCTTGGGGCTCCTCTCCTTAGCTGCTGTGTCAGTAATGGTGGGAGCCCCAGCTCAAGCTTGGTAATAAAAACTCTCTTGCTTTTGCATCGGATACTGGCTCCTTGGTGGTCATTGGGAGATTTTGTGACTTGGGCAACTTGGGCATAACATTAGGTACTATTATTATAACCATTTTACATATGTAGGACTGAGGTACAGTGAGATTGATTTATTGGAAGTCATCCAGTAAACAATGGTAACACTAGTATTTAAATGTTGGCAACACACTACCCGGGGCTTCCCAGGTGGCACTAGTGGTAAAGAACCTGCCTGCCGATGCAGGAGATTCAAGAGATGCAGATTCCATCTCTGGGTTGGGAAGATCTCCTGGAGTAGGGCATGGAAACCCACTCCAATATTCTTGCCTGCAGAATCCCATTAGCAAAGGAGCCTGGTGGGCTACAGTCCATAGGGTCACAAACAGTTGGATATGATTGAAGTGACTTAGCACAGCACAGCACCGCTTAATGTGCTACTAAGAACATAGTATCAAATGATGCTGCTTCTCCCATTTCTATCAAAACAAAAATTCTGATTAAATCTAGATAGAGTTTCTTGTAAAAAAAATAAAATAAAATACAGACTTATTTCACAAACAATGCTGAATGACACTTTACCTCAAGTTTAAGAGTCAAAGAAGGTACTGTATCACTACAAAATAGCACACACTGGGTGGTGTAAAAGAGAGAAATTTTTGTTTTACACTCTGAAACTTGGAAGTCCAACATCAAAGTGTTGGCACTTTTGATTTCTCTTGAAGCCTCTCTTCTTGGCTTGCAGACGACTGCCTTCTGACCATGTCCTTTTGTGACCTTTTCCCTGTGGACTCATATCTGGTGTCTTTTCCTCTTTTCACAAGGACATTAGTCAGATTGGATTAGGGCCTACTCATAAGATCTCAGTTACCCTTCATTACCTCTTTAAGGTCCCTATGTCAAAATAAAATTATATTAAGATTTACATATACATATGTATGTATGTATACATTAGGTACATGTGTGGCATATACTACGTATACATATATTTTATCTATCCATCTGTATCAGGGGAGATCATAAATACAAAGTCATTATTTTATTTTATTTGACTCAGTCTTTCATTTAAGTAAGAAATGTTTCCATTTATGTACAAATACATAGTAGTTGTTCTGACCAGATAACCTCAAGAGCCCTTATAGATTTATCAAATAAAAATTTCCATTTTTTATGTCCCAATGATATCAAATTTACTCCATAACCACCAATATCTGAGTAACTTGATATCTTTAAATAAAGATATCAAAATAATTGTTTGGTTTAATATTGATATAAAACTAGATTTCAGACTTAATGTGAGTCTCCAAATTTCATGTTGAAAATAAGTGCAGGTCTTGATTCAAAATAATCACCAAAAATATATTCTATGAGAATGAGAGTGTCAAATGTTGCAAATCTAGAGTTAGGTAAAGTGAGACTTTATTTAAAATATTGTCACAGTAATGGAGGGAGGAGGGGACAGGATGCAATAAGGAGAGTGCTCTGACAATAAGATCTGCAAAAGTGTCAGGAGTCAGGCAGAAAGGAATTTTCTTTTATAGGGAGTTATGAAAGAGAAAAGTGAAAGTATTACTTGCTCAGTCATGTCCAACTCTTTGGGACCCCATAGACTTGTCACCCACCAGACTCCACTGTCCATGGAGTTTTCCAGGCAAGAATATTGGAGTAGATAGCTATTCCTTTCTCCAGAGGATCTTCCCTACCCAGGGACCAAACCCGAGCCTCCCATATTGCATCTGATTCTTTACTGTCTGAGCCAATAGGGAAGCCCTTAGTGAGTTATAAATGAAGCTAAAAAGAACCAGGCATGGGGGGCGGGGGCGGCATGGTCTGACAGTTGAGTAGGAAAATTATTTCCCTGAGGTCAGCCTATTGTCAAGAGTACCCTTAAGGAGGAGTTTCTCCATATTCCACTATTGACCCAGACAGATTACTCAATGTTGAGGAGCCTGAAGGGAAGAAAACAGGTTTAACCAAACTTTTATCAAGCTAAATTTGCAGGTATTTTGTGGGAGTTGGTGAATAAAAAAAAAAAATTCAACTAATCACCTAGTCTACAAAGAATTTGGGTGGTCTGTGTCTTGCCTTGTCATAGGTAAACATGAATTTCTCTAATCCTAGGGACCACAATTCTTTGAATTAAATATTTTCTCAGAACATAAGAAAGTGGGGAAATTCCTGAACGTTCACTCTCTTTCAGGAGCACATACCTCAGGTACTTTAGCATTGTCACAATCAAAGTACATTGGTAAGTGTTTTCTTTCAATATTCAGACATATGGTATATGCATCCTTATGCTCTTCCAAATAGAGAAAGGAGTATGTCAAGGCTGTATATTGTCACCCAGCTTATTTAGCTTATATGGAGAGTACATCATGAGAAACACTGGGCTGGAGGAAGCACAAGCTGGAGTCAAGCTTTCAGGGACAAATATCAATAACCTCAGATATGCATATGACACCAGCCTTATGGTGGAAAGCACAGAAGAACTAAAGAGCCTCTTGATGAAAGTGAAAGAGTACAATGAAAAAGTTGATTTAAAACTCAACATTCAGAAAAAAGATCATAGCATCTGGTCTTATCATTCATGGCAAATAGGTGGGGAAACAGACGAAACAGTGACAGACTGTTTTCTTGGGCTCCAAAATCACTGCAGATGGTGACTGCAGCCATGAAATTAAAAGACACGTGTTCCTTGGAAGAAAAGTTATGACCAACCTAGACAGCATATTGAAAAGCGGAGACATTACTTTGCCAACAAAGGTCTGTCTAATCAAAGCTATGGTTTTCCCTGTACTCATGTATGGATGTGAGAGTTGGACTATAAAGAAAGCTGAATGCTGAAGAATTGATGCTTTTTGAACTGTGGTGTTGGATAAGACTCTTGAGAGTCCCTTGGACTACAAGGAAATCCAATCAGTCCATCCTAAAAGATATCAGACTTGAATATTCATTGGAAGGACTGATGTTGAAGCTGAAACTCCAATACTTTGGCCACCCGATGTGAAGAATTGATTCATTTGAAAACATTCTGATGCTGGGAAAGATTGAAGGCAGGAGGAGAAGGGGATGACAGAGGATAAGATGGTTGAATGGCATCAGTGACTCAGTGGACATCAGTTGGAGCAAGCTCCAGGAGTTGGTGTTGGACAGGGAGGCCTCACGTGCTGCAGTCAATGGGATCACAAAGCATCAGATATGACTGAGCAACTGAACTGATCTGGTGTTCTTATAACAGAGCATCTCATAGATATTACTGACAATGACACATTTATCATCACAATTATTTAAAAAATACTGAGGACGCAGGAAATAATGTCAGTTCTTAGTCCTGTTCATGAATGAGACCATGTGACAAATTAATCACTATAGTAAAGTCAGAAATGGCTAAGTCCTTTGTGGATTCATTGTGATTTGGGCATGAGATCGAAAGATACTGAGTTGCCTTTACCTCAAAAATGATATGGGTTTTAAAGTTTAAGAGAAGTGGGGAACATCTCTGTCTGTCACTTATTTTGCATATATTCTGTAAGTCATAGGAATTCAATAACACTTAACTTCTGGAGGAAATTCATAGCAGATTTTTGTCTCTTATCTCTGATGTTGGATCTCTTTCAACAGATGATGCTATCTTCTTTTTAACTTTTTTCTTATACTTCTAGGAGAAATAAAATCTATATACTGTCACAGTCTCGTACAATCAATATAGACCAGGGATTGTGTTGACATTTTTTTCTGAAAACTGTTTATCTTTGCTCCCTGGGCATAACATCCACACAGGAGTATAAATACCAGTACAACAGAGAAAGGAACCTCCTTCTACCATTGTGACAGCATTAGGCATGTTCAGGCCTATTTTTTTTTTTTAAGCAATGTATGTTTTGTGTATTTACTCAACAAATAAAAATACATATAACAGTTTGGAAAATATCTACTCAATAAGTAAATCTGTAAGAAGTATATCCATAATTATTAATGTTGGTTGTTTTTGTTTAGTCGCTAAGTTATGCTTGACTCTTTAGCAACCACATGGACTGTAGCCTACCAGGCTTTTCCATCCCTGGAATTTCCTAGGCAAGGATGTTTGAGCAGGTTACCATTTCCTTCTTCAGGGGATCTTCCTGACCCAGGCAAGCAATCTGAGTCCCCACCATTGCAGGCAGATTCCTTACCATCTGAACCACCAGGGAAGCCCTTATTAATGTACCTAAAGGTATTTAATCTGCAAGTCTTTCGTTTCCCTGCAAAGGAAGAAAACTTATAAACATTCTGATATACAAGAAAGGAATTTATAACCTGAAATGCTGTGCATGTTTTGCTGTTCCAAGTTAGGATCTTCTATTCCTGGCCAAAGTCTATACTCTCAGAAATAGATAAATTCCCTCTAGTAAGCCTTAGGAAAGTTATTCTATAGTGCACAAAATAGTCACGTATTATTTGATTCAGTATGTTTACTTAACAGATGGATTACATTTATATTCCTATGTAGAAAGTTTATGATATATGTAACCAAATCTCATTAAAATTTCATAAATACATATTTTACGGTACATTTATAACTGTAGAAAATTCTGAAAGAGATGGGAATACCAGACCACCTGACCTGCCTCTAGAGAAATCTGTATGCAGGCCAGGAAGCAACAGTTAGAACTGGACATGGAACAACAGACTGGTTCCAAATAGGAAAAGGAGTACGTCAAGGCTGTATATTGTCACCCTGCTTATTTAACTTCTATGAAGAATACATCATGAGAAACGCTGGACTGGAAGAAACACAAGCTGGAATAAAGATTGCTGGGAGAAATATCAATAACCTCAGATATGCAAATGACACCACCCTTATGGCAGAAAGTGAAGAGGAACTAAAAAGCGTCTTGATGAAAGTAAAAGAGGAGAGTGAAAAAGTTGGCTTAAAGCTCAACATTCAGAAA
>SJYR01001172.1:188420-199729 GCA_006410655.1 Kobus ellipsiprymnus
GGAGAAAAGGGAACCCTCCTACACTGTTGGTGGGAATGCAAATTAGCACAGCCACTATGGAGAACAGTGTGCTGATTCCTTAAAAAATTGCAAATAGAACTGCCTTATGACCCAGCAATCCCACTGCTGGGCATACACACCGAGGAAACCAGAACTGAAAGGGACACATTTACCCCAATGTTCATGCAACACTGTTTATAATAGCCAGAACAAGAGACGCCTCCGTTTTTCTTAACACACTGTCTAGATTTGTCAAAGATTCTCTTCCAAGGAGTAAGAGCCTTTTAATTTCATGGCTGCGGTTAATGTCTGTAGTGGTTTTGGAGCCAAAGGAAATATAAAATCTGTCACTGGTTCATTTTCCTCCCATTTCCCATGAAGTGATGGGACCAGAAGCCATGATCTTAGTGTTTTAGTGTTGAGTTTCAAGCCAGTTTTTTCACTCTTGCCTTTCACACTCATCAAAAGGCTATTTGGTTCCTCTTCACTTTCTGCCATTAGAGTGGTATCAGTTGCATATCCAATGTTGATATTTCTCCTGGCAGTCTTGATTTCAGCTTGTGATTCATCTATGGCAGCATTTCACATGATGTAATCTGCTTAGAAGTTAAGTAAGCAGGGTGACAATATACACCATTTCCCAACTGCAACCAGTCAGTTGTTCTATGTCCAGTTTTAACTGTTGCTTCTTAACCTATGTAAAGTTTTCTCAGGGGACAGATTTCCCATGGTTTGTTGTGATCCACACAGTCAAAGGCTTCAGCGTTGTCAGTGAAGCAGAAGGAGATGTTTTTCTGGAACTCCCTTGCTTTCTCCATAATCCAGTTAATGTTGGCACTTGTCAGTGAAGCAGAAGGAGATGTTTTTCTGGAACTCCCTTGCTTTCTCCATAATCCAGTTAATGTTGGCACCTTGATCTCCGATTCCTCTGTCTTTTCTAAACCCAGATTTTACACTTGGTAGTTCACAGTTCACCTACTGCTGAAACCTAGCCTGAAGAATGATAAGCATAACCTTGTTAGCGTGTGAAATGAACCTAACAGTATGGTAATTTGATCTATGAAGGAATTACATTCTATAGGTTTGGACAAAACATTATCAAATATCATATAAAATATTTTCATTACACTAAAATATCTCCTATACTCTACCTATTCATGTCTCCCCCATCCTATACAGCCACTCATTTTTTTTTATCTCTAGAGTTATGTTTTTTCCAGAATGTCAGGTAGTTGGAATCATAAAGTATTGAACCTTCTCAGATTTGCCTCTTTCACTTAGTAATAATCATATAATTTTCTGTCTTTTCATGGCTTCATAGCTCATATCTTTTGAGTGATGAATAATATTCCATTATCTGGATGTACCAGTTTACTTATCCATTACTGGAGGGCGTCTTGGTTTCTTTCAAGTTTTGGAAATCATGAATAATAACATCCTTGGCAGATTTTTCAGGAAATATAACTATTTGGTTAAATACCAAGGAATAAAATTGTTGGATTTGTTTAATTAAAAAATATCAAGCTGTTTTCTAAAGTGTCTATACCATTTTGCACTCCCACCAGTAGGAAATGAGAGTTCCAGCTGCTCCACATTCTCCTTAGCATTTGGTGTTGCCTGTGGTTGAGATTTTGTCTATTGTAATAGTTGTGTCATGGGATCTTATTATTGTTTTAATTTTCCTTTCATTAATGATATATGTGGAGAATCTTTTCGTGATCATATTTGCCAGCTCTAGATTTTCTCATAGCCCTCAGAGTCAAGGCTATGGTCATCGCAGTGGTCATGTAATGTTGTGAGAGCTGGACGGTAAACAAGGGGGAGCACTGAAGAACTGATGCCTTTGAACTGTGGGGCTGGAGAAGATTCCTGAGAGTCCCTTGGACAGCAAGGGGATCGAACGAGTCAATCTGAAGGGAAATCAATTATGAATAATTTTTGAAGGATTGATGCTGAAGCTGAAACTCTAGTATTTTGTTCATCTAATATGAAGAGCTGATGCATTGGAAAAGTCCCTGATTCTGGGAAACATTGAGGGCAGAAGAAGAGGGCATCACAGGATGAGATGGCTGGATGGCATCACCAATGCAATGGGCATGAGCTTGGGCAAACTTCAGGAGATGGTGAGGGACAGGGAGGCCTGGTGTGCCACAGTCCATGGGGTCACAAAGAATTGGACATGACTGGGAAACTGAACAGAACTCCAATACTTTGGCCACCTCGTGCAGAGTTGACTCATTGGAAAAGACCCTGATGCTGAGAGGGATTGGGGGTAAGAGGAGAAGGGGACGACAGAGGATGAGATAGCTGGATGGCATCACCAACTCGATGGGCATGAGTTTGAATAAACTCCGGGAGTTGGTGATGGACAGGGAGGCCTGGCGTGCTGTGATTCATGGGGTGGCAAAGAGTCGGACATGACTGAGAGACTGAACTGACCTGAACTGGGCAATTGAACAAAACCAATATTTAATCTGATATTCTTTAAGTAGTTACTTCAGATTGTTATTAGAATGCTTATATTTATACATAAATTAACATTTCATATAGTTACTCATTAAGGCTGAAATTTTATCTGAGAAAATGGAAAAAAAAAAAACATGAATTTTGCCTTAGATACAGATGACACTTTTTTCTACTAATTGCATAAAGTGATAACACTGAGTCAAGTAGTTTATAAAAAATATGAAGCAATCCACAGATCCATCAATCACAAAATAGCAAATATCCTGTAATACTCATAATTTCTATAAAATCAAAACTAATTTACATAAAATCTTTGCCTTTAAAGAGTTGCTCAGTTCAGTCTCTCAGTTATGTCCTACTCTTTGCAACCCCATGGACTGCAGCATGCCAGGATTTGTTGTCCATCTCAGACTCCTGGAGTTTGCTCAAACTCATGCCCATCCAGTCAGTGATGCCATCCAACCGTCTCATCCTCTGTCATTCCCTTCTCCTCCTGCCCTCAATCTTTCCCAGCATCAGGTCTTCTCTAATGAGTCAATCCTTCACATCAGGAGGCCAAAATATGGGAGTTTCAGCTTCATCATCAGTCTTTCCAATGAATATTCAGGACTGATTTCCTTTAAGATGGACTGGTTAGACCTCCTTGCAGTCCAAGGGACTCTCAAGCATCTTCTCCAATAGTTCAAAAGCATCAAGTCTTCGGGTCTCAGCTTTCTTTATAGTACAACTCGCACATCAGTACATGACTACTGGAAAAACCATAGCTTTGACTAGATGGACATTTGTTGGCAAAGTAATGTCTCTGCTTTTTAATATGGCGTCGAGGTTTGTTACAGATTTACTTCCAAGGAGCAAGCATCTTTTAATTTCATGACTGCAGTCACCATCTGCAGTGATTTTGGAGCCCAAGAATATAAAATCTCTCACTTTTTCCATTGTTTCCCCATCTACTTGTCATGAAGTGATGGGAGCAGATGCCATGATCTTAGTTTTTTGAACACTGAGTTTTTAGCCAGCTTTTTTCACTCTCCTCTTTTACTTTCATCACGAGGCTCTTCAGTTCTTCTTCGGTTTCTGTAAGGGTGGTGTCATCTGCATGTCTGAAGTTATTGATTTTTCTCCCTTCAATCTTAATTCCAGCTTGTGCTTCATCCAGTCTGGCATTTTCCATGAGGTATTCTGCATATAAGTTAAATAAAGAGGTTGACAACCTTGACATAAACCTTTCCCAATTTGGAACCAGTCCATTGTTTCATATCTGGTTCTAACTGTTGCTTTTGGACCTGCACACAGATTTCTCAGGAGGCAGATAAGGTGGTCAAGTATTCCCAACTCTTGAAGAATTTTCAAAAGCTTTTTGTGATGCATGCAGTCAAAGCTTTAGCATAGTCAATGAAGAAGTAGATGTTAAAGAGTAGAATGGTGTCCTAGTTAATGTTATTTTCTTCCAGTTTTTTTTTTTTTTTAATAAGAATAGATTTTATTAGATTTCTTGTGTTTGTGCTTAGTTGCTTCAGTCATGTCCCACTCTTTGTGACACTGTAGACTGTAGTCTGAAAGGCTCCTCTGTCCATGGGATTCTCCAGGAAACAATACTGGAATGTGTTGCCATGCCCTCTTCCAGGGGATCTTCCTGACCCAGGGATTAAACCTATGTCTCCTACATCTCCTGCATTGGCCAGTGGGTTCTTTAACACTAGCACCACCTGGGAAGCCCTGTTAGATTTCTTGTGAGTAATGTAGTAATCTGAAAATTAATTGTGGTTGAAAGCAAAAAGCAAAGAAAAAATAACTTAGGAGATGCAAGGACTAGTTTCTTTTCCTTTCTTCTAGGATTTTAGTAGTTGAAACATTCTGATTTTATAGACTTGTTATGAGAACAGTGATGTTTATAATGCCTACCCTAGGACATGGTTGGTCCTCAACTAATATTAACTATATTTGAATTTTAAAGCTGTCTTTACATAGACTTTCAAGAAAGATATTAATTCAGGTACTTCCTGAGTTTTAAGTGGTTAACACTCTGCTTCCCAATGCAAGAGGTCTGAAATTCATCCTTAGTCAGGGATTAAAACCCCAAGTACTGTATGGTGTAGCTAAAAAAAATAAAATAACTGATCCATGCACATTGAGTGATCATTAATTTTGAAAGATTAGGAAAAAAAAAAGTTGAGTCTGAAACTTGAAGTCCTCTAATGACATAATTTTGTTTGTTTATTTTGTCTATTTCTCTTTAACCTAACAAATAAAGGAAATCCTTAAAGATTGTGATCAGAGAAATTAAAATATGACAGTTTTAATCTGCCATAATTTAACATATTTAACCTTACATTGTTGACAATTGATTGTATATGTGAATGCATTTGTATGAGTGTAATGATGAAGAGCATTTGATACAAATCCCTTAAAATTCAGCTAGTCTGGATAGAAGGCAAACATTTCCCTTCCTTTCAGCTGTTTTTTGGGGGTTATATGATCCTGATTGCTTTTCTGTATTGAATTTTGTGATTTGTATGTGATAATAAGTCTCTCAGTATGCTCAACTGGATAATTCTCTTTTTTCCTGACAGTTCACACAAATAGCAATAAACTTATCTGATGCCTGCTGCTTTCTTTATGTCATTTGGAAATGAGTTACTGTTATATTTTCAGCATAAATTGAATTCTGTCCTTTTAAACATGGATTTGAGTGGTCTTGTACTTCAGTTTTTTTTTTTTTTCCTCTTATGTTACAGAATATTACTTAGTACAAAGTGACACACTGTAGGAAGAGTACCATTTAAATCCTGTTGCTATTGTGAAATCTGGGATTTGTTTCCATGGACACTGAGCCAAGCTAACAGTAAGGGTTTCATAGCCTAACACTGACTTAGGACTGGGAACCTAAACAGTCTCTATTAAAATGAAGTGACTATAAATTAAGCAAGCATTGGGTATATTACACAAAGAACTAATTTATCCAATTTCCTCCACAAAAAGATATTGAAAACCGATTATTAGAGCTTCAAGAATTTTTTTAAAGCAGAAAAGACCACTACTTTCCCCAATTCTAATATCTATAGATTAATCATTTTGATGCTGATACTAGCACAAACATATGATAATGAATTAGATATAAAGATGACATATTTATTAATCTAGAATAAAACTGGTCCATTGGCTTGAGTGTGTGTGTATCCACCACTCTGTCTTATCTGACTCTTTGTGAGGCCATGGGCTGTAGCCCAACAAGCTCCTCTGTCCACAGAATTTCCCAGGCAAGAATACTAGTGATTTCATACTACAGGAGATCTTCCTGATTCAGGGATCCAACTGGGGTCTCTCGCATTGGCAGAAAGGTTCTTTACCATTAGTGCCACCTAGAGTAAAATTAAGGGATGATATAACAAGCATCTAGAAACAACATTCTCTGACTGTCTATTTAAAAAAAAAAATAAAGAAAAGAACAAAATGTTGGTATAAAATGAAAATATTTAATGAACTAGTTAAATTGTATAAAAGTGCTACATTAAGAAGATTATTTTTTTCTTCATTCTATTTCAGTGGAAATATTGATTTCCAATGTGGGTTTTTGTGAGGGTCCTTGGGCTTCCCTTGTGGCTCAGTCGGTAAAGAATCACCTGCAATGCAGGAAGACCTGGATTCGATCCCTGGGTTGGGAAGATCCCCTGGAGAAGGGAAAGGCTACCAATTCCAGTATTCTGACCTGGAAAATTCCATGGACTGCAGAGTCCATGAGGTTGCAAAGAGTCGGACACGACTGAGCGACTTTCACTTCACCAGGTTAAGATTCTTGTGTTTAGAGAAGAAGGGCATCTTTACTAATGTGATTCTGCCTTGCTTAATGTTTCACTCAGCCATCAACCTACTGATTCATTCTGGAGAGTTTCAGGTAGGCTGAGATTGATGTCACATAAAGTTTACTTCATCAATTATGATTAAGTAAAGAAAGTAAAGTTGCTCAGTCATGTCCAACTCTTTGCAACCTCATGGACTGTAGCCTATCAGGCTCTTCAGTCCATGGGATTTTCCAGGCAAGAATACTGGAGTGGATTGCCATTTCCTTCTCCAGTGATCTTCCCGACCCAGGGATCGAACCCGGGTCTCCCTCATTGTAGGCAGATGCTTTACCGTCTGAGCCACAAGGGAAGTACCCTATCAATGATGATTGACCTTTATTTATTTTCCTCAAAATTGCAGTAAAATAAATCTTAATCTACTAGTAATGTAACCTAATCATTACCCAATTGCTAGTCAAATACATACATGTTACTATAGCAATCATACATAATTTCAAATAAATTAAAATAATTATAGAAAGCCTCATATGATAAATTTTCAACAATTTTAAATTGTATGAAACAGGATAATCATAAGTAAATATTAAAAAATAATTAAGACTTATAAAGGCTTATAACATCCAAAGTATGTATATTTTACACACACCTGGGGTTGTAGCAACCATCCCTGTTTCCCTATCTTTTTATTTTTTCTGATTTCAGCTTGGTTTGTCTGAACGATTAAAGCAAGGCAAGGATTCTAAATTATTTTGGATGTCTATGCAAATATTCATTTTTTTCTTTTTAGACCCTTTCTTCAATCTTTTGTTTTACCTATCCCAAGTAGTATTACCTATTTCTTGCCCCGCCCCCCCCCAAAAAAAAGGTGCTACATTGGTGGCACACAAAAATTGCATGAGAAAACACTGAATCCTTTTAATCAAAAGAAAGAAGAAAAAAGTCTTTTGAAGTCTGCTTACTTTTAAATAGAAACAAATAATTATTGATGTGTATGTCAGAGTTTCAGTTAAGACTTAAATCAAATGTGACAATAGAAAATGAAAATCTGTTGTCTTTCTATATTCAGGCTTAGTAGCTGATGAACATATTGGAAAATTGTGTGTTGTAGAAGTGGAAGACACATTTAGAGACAAATTTCCAGCTAAAGCCCCCAAAATCATGTGTTTCTTTGTTTAAAGCTATATTGTAAAGTCCAACCAACATCCTTGAGGATGAGCTCATATTTTAAATGAAGTAAAAATGATTGCTAAAATTTAGCAAAAAAAAAAATAGTATTTTAGACTTACTCTATGGATTGAGGTTGGCATTAATTACATTATTAAAATATACAAGTGGCTCATATAACTCAATACCAGAAAAACAAGCAACCCAATCAAAAAGTTGGCAGAAGACCTAAACAGACATTTCTCCAAAGATATACAGATGGCTAATAAACACATGAAAAAATGCTCAACATCTCTTATTAGAGAAGTGCAAATCAAAGCTACAAAGAGATATCACCTCACAGGAATCAGAATGACCATCTTTAAAAAACAATCAATAAATGCTGGAGAGAGTATGGAGAAAAGGGAACACCCTTGCACTGTTGGTGGTAATGTAAATGGATGCAGCCACTGTGGAAGACAGTATGGAGATTTCTTAAAAAAAAACTAGGAATAAAACTATCATATGATCCAACAATCTCACTACTGGGTAGATGCACTGAGGAAATCGTAATTTAAAAAACAATAAATAAATAAACCACATGTAGCACAATGTCCATTGCAGCACTATTTAAAAATTTAAAATAGCTAGGACATGGAAGCAACCTACATGTCCACAGACAGATGAATAGATTCAGAAGTCGTGGTACATATACATATAATGGGATAATGCTCAAACATTAAAAGGAATGCTTTTGAGTCAGCTCAGTTCTAATGAGGCAGATGAACTTAGAAGCTATTATACAGAGTGAAGAAAGTCAGAAAGAGAAAAACAAATATCACAAATAAATACATATATATGGAATACAGAAAGATGATACTAATGAACCTATTTGCAGGGAAGCAGTAGGGATATAGATAGAACAGACTTGTGGACACAGGGCAAGAGGGAAGGAGAGGGTGGGACAAATGGAGGGAGTGGCATGGAAACATATTTACTACCATATGTAAACAAGATAGGCAATAGGAATTTGCTGTATGACTCAGGGAACTCAAACAGAGGCTCTGTGACAAATTAGAGGGATAAGATGGGGTGGGAGGTGGGAGGGAGGTTCAAGAGAGAGGGGATATATGTATACCTAAGGCTGACTCATGTTGATATATGGAAGAAATGAACACAATATTGTAAAGCAATTGTTTTTCAGTAACTCAGTCGTATCCAACTCTTTGAGACCCCATGGACTGTTGCACACCAGGCTTCCCTGTCCTTCACTATCTCCCAGAGTTTGCTCAAACTCATCTCCATTGTGTTGATAATCCCATGCAAACATCTCAGCCTCTGTCTTCCCTTTCTCTTCCTGCCTTCAATCTTGCCCAGCATTAAGGGCTTTTCCAATGAGTTGGCCATTCACATCAGGTGCACACATTACTGGATCCTCAACATTGGTCCTTTCAATGAATATCGAGAGCTGATTCCCTTCAGGATTGGCAGGATTGATCTCTTTGAAGTCCAAGGGACTCTCAAGAGTCTTCTCCAACACCACAGTTCAAAGGCATCAGTTCTTCCGTGCTTAGCCTTCTTTATGGTCCAACTCTCCCATCCTTACACGACTACTGGAAAAACCATACCTTTGACTATACAGACCTTTGCCAGCAAAGTGATATCTCTGCTTTTTTTAATACACAATCTAAGTTTGTCACAGCCTTTCTTCCAAGGACAGCATCTATTAATTTCTTGGCTGAAGTCACTGTCCTCAAGGATTCTGGAGTGCAAGAAAATAAAGTCTGTCACCTGTTTCCATTGTCTCCCCAACTATTTACCATGAAGTGATGGGACTGGATGCCATGTTCTTCATTTATTGAATCCTGAGTTTTAAGGCAGCTTTTTCACTCTCCTCTTCCACCGTCATCAAAAGGCTCTTTAGTTCTTCTTCACTTTCTGCCTTTAAGGTGGCATCATCTGCATATCTGAGGTTATAATATTTCTCCTTGCAATCTTGATTACAGTTCAAGATTCATCCAGCTCAGCATTTCACATGGGTGTACTCTGCATATAATTTAAAGAAGCAGGGTGACAATATACAACCTTGAGGTACCCTTCCCAATTTTATCCTAGTCAGTTTTTCCTTGTCCAGTTCTCAATTTTCCTTCAATTAAAAATGAAAAAATAACTTGATTCATTGAAAATTTATTATCAAATTTCCCATTAAATTTATCATGTTAATCATGTAAAATTTCTTATGATCATCTTGTAATGAAGTTGCTTGACATCCCCCAAAATATAAAGCTACTAATTTATTTTCTGTGTTCCCATTCTCTTCTGACAACCATGACAAAATGACACAATAAGTTACAGTCACGTTGGTGACAAATTCTTCAGTTGTTATATGTATAGTTTATTAGCTTCTTTCTTCAAACAATAATTTTAATAATTATAGAATTAACCCCAGAAATAACTATTGGCTATTTTTTGTATTGATAACATCTACTTAACAAAAAGCAGATGTAATAAAATGTCAAAACATGATTATCTCTGTAGGGTCACAGATGTCAATAATTATCTATGTCACAAGGATTTGACATCTTCCATTCATGCCCTCCTTGATTTTAACTGGCTGTTAACTCTATTCATCTTATATCACAAACTGGTGAGGGAATTGAAAGTGTTGATTGTCTTGATACTAGCTACTTATAAGCAAAAAGAAAAAAAAATAGATAGGCATTAAATGAAAGAATACTCTTTCTCTGAATAGTAATGAAGGACATAAATATAATGTAATATATAAATATACTTTGTGTATAGAGTCAAAAGTAATATTTCCATCTTTTTGACTCTTCTTTTTTCAAAGTACAGAAACATCTAATCAACTGCTTTCTGCAATAATGAAAATGAATATAGTATAGTCCAAGATATATTTAAACGTACATCTGAAAAAACTTTTGTGGGATAAATAGCATTTATTTTTTAATTTCAATTAAGAGGAAACTGAGGCTTAAGAGTTTCATTTTATTCAGAAACTCACATAGTAAGTGTAAAATTCATATATAAACTTCAAAACCCATTCAATTTCCAGTATATTATGAAACAGAGAGATGCCCTTGAAATGATGGATTAGTCAGAAAGTACAAATCCACAATTCAAATTTCACAAATGGAGCAGGTTAAGGTCTTTGCAAGTGTCTTGGCAACTATATTGCTAAAATGGAGTGGAGAGGAGTTTAATATTGTTGAGGGTGAATCTGAGTTGTGTAAGAAAGTCTGAAAATTGGGGGTTGGGAGGTGTTACAGCTCATCACTTGAAAATAGCTGATACTTGTGACTGATTTTAAGGAAAAGTAGTTTTCTGGGGGATGAACATAGGCAGAGGAGGAGACTGAAAAGCAAGGGCCTGATAAGAAAAATAAATGAATGTATTCACATGATGCTAAGGTGGAGGTAGATGTAGGAATTTGAGAAGAGTCAACCTTAAGGAAAGTTATAAAGAAATCAGAACAAAATGATAGTGAAATAGTAAATTAATAGGAAGCATTTTCGAATGTTGCAATTCAAGATTTAATGTTTGGGTCATGTTTTACAAAGAAGATACTGAATATTACATGTTTCATTATTACAGTATATATTTTCCACTTCTAGACATGTCCTCACTCAGAGGACATTGTGTACCATATGAAAATCAGCAAACTTTCATGATATGAAATAACACCTGATTAAACAGATGTATGAAGAATGGTTTTAAATTTATTACTAAGTGTATTATTTTAAAGCAGGTAGCTTAAATGGATATTGAATATTAAGAAAGTGTTAGTACGAAAAATATACTACACTTTTTCTAAACAAAAACTCATTTTGGTAATCTTTGAGCTTATCACCATATAAACACACATATATATATATATATATA
>SJYR01001172.1:200008-226913 GCA_006410655.1 Kobus ellipsiprymnus
ATCAAAGATACAAACATACGGAGAGATTCGTCATGTTCTTGGATTGGAAGCATCAATATTGTGAAAATGACTATACTACCCAGAGCAATCTACAGATTCAATGTAATCCTTATCAAATTATCAATGGCATTTTTCATTGAACTAGAACAGAAAATTTTACAATTCATAGAAAATACAAAAGATCCCAAATAGCCCAAAACAACCTTGAGAAAGAAAAATGGAGCTGGAGGAATCAGGCTCTCTGACCTCAGATTATACTACAAAGCTATTGTCATCAAGACAGTATGGCACTGGCACAAAGGCAAAAATATAGACAAATGGAACAAGATAGAAGGACCAGAGAGAAATGTACACACTTATGGATACCTTGTCTTTGACAAAGGGAAAAATTTACAATGGAGAAAAGAGTCTCTTCAACAAGTGGTGCTGGGAAAACTGGTCAACTATGTTCAAAAGAATGAAATTAGAGCAAAGCTAAAGAATGATATGTAAAGAGTGGGCTCTTGTATAAAATAATTTCCATATAGTTTAAGTAGCTTTACTTTAAGTTTGACCCCAATATAAGTTGCTATAGCACTTGAAAGAACAAAATTTAAAAACAGAAATGTTGAGAAATTAAAAGTGATGGAATTTAAATAGTTAGGTTCATGGTGATTTGGTAGTATTCTTGACTGCTGTTAAATTGATAGACCTAACACTTTTTCTGTGAGTCTTGTCCAACTCTGCGACCCCAAGGACTGTAGCCCTCCAGACTCCTCTGCCCATAGAAGCTTCACATAATTTGCCTGGATTTCAGGTCAATAGGTATATATTTTTCCTCTTTAGTTTTATGTTAATTACATGTTTCTCCAAACACAATATGCTTATGATGTGACATAAAAATGACAAAATAAATTACAATGAAAAGTCAGTATCAGGTCTTTTTTGGTTCCCAAATATAGCGTAATTCATTAGAATCTACCTCTTTTAACTCTTTTATTTCCTCGAACTTATCTCAATAACTCTTTAAAATAGTTATACCTATTAACAACTGTGTTCTGTAAAATATTTGTACCTAACTTTTGATTTAACAAGCGCATTATTCTGATTCATAAATAAATATACATAGATAGATAGATATAGATATAGATATGGGGTTTTCATTTGTGTTTCTGGCACAGAGACTAAAGCCCTTGGGATTTCCTACACGATTAAAGCTATAATGTTGTCCTTTGTCATGAAGTGAGCTTTGGGCCACACCTAAGGATGGGTGCCCATCGCCCAGGGACCCAGTCATGGCAATGGTTTGGCACTTTCATTTGCACCCCATGAGCTTCTGGGAGGGGAGAGGGGCTGGGAACTGGATTAATCCTCAGTAACCATTGATTTAATCAATCAATCATGACTATGTAATTGAGTTTCCATAAAAACTAAAAAGGATGGGGTTTGGAGAGCTTCCAGGTTGGTGAACCCTAGGACACTCGGAGAGAGCGGTCCATTCAGAAAAGGTATGGAATCTCCTTGCTTTTTCCCTTTACTTTGCCCTAAGTGAACTTCCATGTGGTTATTTCTGAATTGAGTAAAATATTTCTCTGAGTTCTGCAAACAAACTTATGGAACCCAAAGAGAAGTTTACTGTAACCTCCAATCCATAGCCAGGTGGTACAGAAGCACAGGTAACAACTTGAACTTGCACTTGGTATCCAAAGTGGAGGTAAAGGTCAGACTTGTAGGACTGAGCCCTTAACTGATGGATCTGATGCAATCTTCAGGTAGATAGTGTCAAAATTAGGTTGGATTTTTGGACACTCAACTGGTGACTAAGATTTTCTGAGTAGTGTGGAGAAACCCCCTCCCCATATATACTGGAATGAGTCAAATTAGGTGCACAATCTTAATGACTTTAGACAAAGTTAGTTAAAGTTAGTTAAGTCGTGTCCGACTCTTTGCGACCCCCTGGACTGTAGCCCACCAGGCTTCTCCATCCATGGGATTCTCCAGGCAAGAATACTAGAGTGGGTTGCCAATTCCTTTTCCAGGGGATCTTCCTGACCCAGGGATTGAACCCATGTCTCCCTCATTGCAGGCAGACGCTTTAACCTCTGAGCCACCAGTACATGCTAATGACTTTAGACAATGAGGTATTAAATGATGCCTCATTTTATTTACCTAGTAAATAAATTATTAGTTCTTTTAGTTGTATTTCTGATGAGTTATAACATTGTTTTATTGAATATTATATCCCATCATGTTTTTAATCCATAAACATTTAGCATATCTCATAACTCTCTACATTTTAAGATATATATACGCCATTTGTATTTGTCTTATATTTTCTTCTCTACTATTAAAATTTCCTAAGTTTTACACCTATAATTTTTCATCTTTAGTTCACTAATATATGCATTTTCCCTAAAACCGTAATAAAATAAAAGTAGTACTGTCCCATTTTCTACCACCACCCAATTTTGCTCCTGGAAAGTGTTGAGGAGATTATTGTGCCCAGATCACTGGTCCCAGAAGAGGACTCTAAACACTTTCCCCCACTGAACCTTGGTATGAGATTCATTAAGAATTCAAGACAGTCAGTCAGTGGATGGAACGATGTTTATTGATACAGAGAAGAGACAGAATAAGATCAGCTTCAGGAGTATACATAGGAGCCTCAAGGCCAGCAGATTTCTCTTGGAGAACAACATAGAGCAATTTGTCTATATAAGTCCTCCTTGTTAAATGCAGATAGAACTGTTGGTCAGGGGTCATATGTAGTGCATACTTCAGCAAAGAAAAAAAGAGCATCCTTTTAGCCTGAAACAGGCTAAGATATTCCCTCCTAAAGTGATAATCTCAGAACAGGCTACATGAGTTTTTTAGCTCTTGAAAAGAAAGCATTGCAAGCCCAAGGTCCAGTATTAACTGGCCCACTGGGTGCCAAAACATAAACAAGGTATATGAACAAGGAAACTGCCATTCCCAGCAGAAAGTCTGACTTAAATTCACTTTTCTTTTGTAAATGACTTTGTTTTATACCATTCAATGACTTTTTAAGATCCCTTTATTATTGATGTTTAAAATTTAATGAGAGATTTTGAGACAGTTTGCTTTTCATTTTGATTATTGAGTATAACCTTTAGAAACAAATATGTGGTTTTCATATCTAAACATTTTTTTCTATTATTTCTTTAATCTTTTTTCCTCCCAATATTTCCCATTCAGTCTTCTAGAGCTTCTTAATAGGTTTCAAATTTATGAATCATATTACTTACATTTTCCATATTTATCTTTCTGTTTAGCTTTGAAACAAATTTTCTCAAATATAATTTAAGCTTTTTTATTTTTGACTATATATTTTAATATATATAGACAGATGTTTATATGACTATATATTTTAATATACATATATAGATATTTATTATAAGCATACTTATATGTGTGCATATTTCAGTATTGTTTATATACACACATACGTTATTGTGTATATAAATTTTTCAACAGTAAAAACAATATAGATACCCCTCACTTGACAAGTGGATAAATTATGTCTCATGTCCATACATTCCACAAACATATATCATCATACATCAACTTTAAGAAACTAATCTTGAGTGAGAAAATGAAAAATGAGACATATAGAAATATTAAAAAGTGCATTATCTGGGAACAGAAAAAAATACTATATATAGATATAAATAAGTTTTATATATTTATAATAGTACCTCTTGGAGAGGGAAATGGTATCCCACTCCAGTATTCTTGCCTGGAAAATCCCATGGATGGACGAGCCTTGTGGGCTACAGTTCACGTTGTTGCAAAGGGTTGGATATGATTGAGTGACTAACATACACACACACATACAAATGTGTGTGCCATAAAATATGTATGTATATTACAATTATGGTTATCTAATGTAATGAAAGAGAATGGAAGAAAACCATAATTTGTGAAGGAAAAAAGTCATGAAATTAAAAAAATGTATTTTCATAGTTCAATGTTGAAGATTTTCTCTTTCTTGATTCAAATAACAACATTCACCTAACTAATACATCATGGTAAACAAAAGAGTCCTAAATGCAGTACTTGGGTGCAATCTCAAAAATGACAGAATGATCTCTGTTCGTTTCCAAGGCAAACCATTCAATATCATGGTAATCCAAGCCTATGCCCCAACCAGCAACACTGAAGAAGCTGAAGATGAATGGTTCTATGAAGACTTACTAGATCTTTTAGAACTAACACCCATAAAAGATGTCATTTACACTATAAGGGACTGGAATGCAAAAGTAGGAAGTAAAGAAACACCTGAAGTAACAGGCAAATTTGGTCTTGGAGTACAGAATGAAGCAAGGCAAAGTCTAATAGAGTTTTGCAAAGAGAACACACTTGTCATACCAAACACCTTCTTTCAACAACACAAGAGAAGACTCTACACATGAAGATCATAAGATGGTCAACACTGAAATCAGACTGATTATATTCTTTGCAGCCAAAGATGGAGAAGCTCTATACAGTCAGCAAAAAAAAGACCAGGAGCTGACTGTGGCTCAGATCATGAACTCCTTATTGCCAAATTCAGACTTAAATTGAAGAAAGTGGGGAAAACCACTAGACCATTGAGGTATGACCTAAATCAAATCCCTTATGATTATACAGTGGAAGTGACAAATAGATTTAAGGGACTATATCTGATAGACAGAGTGTCTGATGAACTATGGATGGAGGTTGGTGACATTGTACAGGAGACAGGGGTCAAGACCATCCCCATGGAAAAGAAATACAAAAAGCAAAATGGCTGTCTGAGCAGACCTTATGAACAGCTGTGAAAAGAAGAGAAGTGAAACGCAAAGGAGAAAAGGAAAGTCATAAGCATCTGAATTCAGAGTTCCAAAGAATAGCAAGGAGAGAAAAAAAAAAAAAAAGCCATCCTCAGCGATCAATGTAAAGAAATAGAGGAAGGCAACAGAATGGGAAGGATTAGAGATTTCTTCAAAAAAATTAGAGATACCAAAGGAACATTTCATGCAAAGATGGGCTCAATAAAGGACAGAAATGTTATGGACCTAACAGAAGCAGAAGATATTAAGAAGAGGTGGCAAGAATACACAGAAGAACTGTACAAAAAAGATCTTCATGACCCAGATAATCATGATGGTGTGATCACTCACCTAGAGCCAGACATCCTGGAATGTGAAGTCAAGTGGGCCTTAGAAAGCATCACTATGAACAAAGCTGGTGGAGGTGATGGAATTCCAGTGGAGCTCTTTCAAATCCTGAAAGACGATGCTATAAAAGTACTACACTCAATATGCCAACAAATTTGGAAAACTCAGCAGTGGCCACAGGACTGGAAAAGGTCAGTTTTCATTCCAATCCCAAAGAAAGGAAATGACAAAGAATGCTCAAACTACCACACAATTGCACTCATCTCACACACTAGTAAAGTAATATTCCAAATTTTTCAAGCCAGGCTTCAGCTGTACGTGAACCATGAACTTTTAGATGTTCAAGCTGGATTTAGAAAAGGCAGAGGAACCAGAGATCAAATTGCTAACATCCACTGTATAGTGGATAAAGGAAGAGAGTTCCAGGAAAACATCTATTTTTGCTTTATTGACTATGCCAAAGCCTTTGACTATGTGGATCACAAGAAACTGTGGAAAATTCTGAGAGAGATGGGAATACCAGACCACCCAACCTGCCTCTTACAAAACCTGTATGCAGGTCAGGAAGCAGCAGTTAGAACTGGACATGTAACAACAGAATGGTTCCAAATAGGAAAAGGAGTACATCAAGGCTGTATATTGTCACCCTGCTTATTTAACTTATATGCAGAGTACATCATGAGAAACGCTGGGCTGGAGAACGCACAAGCTGGAGTCAAGGTTGCCGGGAGAAATATCAATAACCTCAGATATGCAGATGACACCACCCTTATGGCAGAAACTGAAGAGGAACTAAAAAGCCTCTTGATTAAAATGAAATGAGAGTGAAAAAGTTGGCATAAAGCTCAACATTCAGAAAACTAAGATCATGGCATCTGGTCCCAACACTTCATGGCAGATAGCTGGGGAAACAGTGGAAACAGTGTCAGACTTTATTTTTGGTGTCCAAAGCCACTGCAGATGGTGATTGCAGCCATGAAATTAAAAGATACTTACTCCTTGGAAGAAAAGTTATGACCAACCTAGATAGCATATTGAAAAGCAAAGATATTACTTTGCCAACAAAGGTACATCTAGTCAAGGCTATGGTTTTTCCAGTGGTCATGTACAGATATGAGAGTTGGACTGTGAAGAAAGTTGATCACCGAAGAATTGATGCTTTTGAACTGTGGTGTTGGAGAAGACTCTTGAGAGTCCCTTGGACTGCAAGGAGATCCAACCAGTCCATCCTAAAGGAGATCAGTCTTGGGTGTTCACAGAAAGACTGATACTGAAGCTGAAACTTCAATACTTTGGCCACTTCATGGGAAGAGTTGACTCACTGTAAAAGACCCTGATGCTGGGAGGGATTGGGGACAGGAAAAGGGGACGACAGAGGATGAAATGGCTGGATGGCATCACCGACTCGATGCACATGAGTTTGAATGAACTCCGGGAGTTGGTGATGTACAGGCAGGCCTGAGGTGCTGTGATTCATGGGGTCGCAAAGAGTTGGACATGACTGAGCCACTGAACTGATACTAAATACATATTAATTTGTATTCATTAAGTTTGTCATCATTGTTACAGAGCAAGGACTTTAGCTGTCTGACCTGCATAAAAGCCATTTTGCAGTACTGGATTTTTGTAGAAACAGCTCTATTCAGAAGGTGACCCTCAAGGAGACATGAGGCAGGTCTTAAATACAAATCCAAATTGTTCCTAGTAGTAACTGAACAGAATGCCATCATTCCATTTGGTGGATTCTCTGAAGTTCTAAATGAGAATTATTTTGAGGAAAAGAAAAAAAAAAAAGTCAGTGTTTGATTCAGCAGCATACACACAAAAACTGTAATGATAAAAAAAGCTTAGCATGGTACCCGTGCAAGAATAACATGTTATTTTGTGAAGCTGTCTCTATTTTTTATTGTTTATTCACTCCAGAGTTTTTGTTAAAGTAATGAAAAATTTTAGGAATAGATAGTGGCGATTGTTGCACAATGTAATGAATGGAATTTGTACCACAGAATTTATTAAATTTTGTTAAGATAGCTAAGCATATATATATGCAAAATTTTTAAAATAGCTAAGTACATATATATGCAAAATAAGCTTACAAAAAATACATTCAGTTTGTAGAGGTTTCATTATATCACATCATTGTTCCCCATTCTCTTTAACTTTGTAAGAGAAAATTGAAAAATAATTAGAAGGACAAGATATAATATATTATAATTTGATTTTTTCTAGTTTAAAGTTGAGCAAGTATAATAGATTAATATATGGACTATATTGAAAAATAAATAAACCATCTGTAATGAAAGCCATGGTAGGACTTTTTTTTTTTTAATCTCACAGGGTCATTTCTAAGAATGTATTTCTTGTTTATAGAGGAATTATCTTCCAGTTTTAAATGCTGGTACATTCAAAATTTATTTCTGAGTCTCTTGCCTTTTCTCTAGAACTGACTCCTCCTCAATTTCAATCTTCTTTTGCTAAAGAACCAAAATCTTTTAGTTCTGTGTTTACAAGAAGTGATGTTTGACATGTCATGAAAGTGAAAATTGCTCAGTCATGTCTAACCCTTTGCAACTCCATGTTCTATACAGTCCATGGAATTCTCCAGGCCAGAATACTGGAGTGAGTAGTCTTTCCCTTCTTCAGAAGATCTTCCCAATCCAGGGATTGAACTCAGGTCTCCTGCATTGCAGGCAGATTTTTTTTTTTTTTTTTTTTTTTTTTTACCATCTGAAGCACCATGGAAATCCATGAATGCTGGAGTGGGTAGCCTATCCCTTCTCCAAGTGGATCTTCCTGACCCAGAAATTGAACTGGGGTCTTCTGCATTGCAGGAAGATTCTTTACAGCTGAGCTATCAGGGAATGCCAGATATGTTATACCATAGTTTAATTTATATTTGTCTCACAAATAATGATACAGTTTTAGAACTGTTCCAAGGCCAGATATATGTTTATTAAACACACAGGGTCATCTTTTGTTTTGAACTGCTTCATAGCATATCACCAACACTGTCAGAAGATGACAGATTTAGTGTGATAAACTGTTCTTTTACTAGACATGCAAATTTAAATATGGTTTATTTTGCATCTGCTCAATTACCTAGACTACTACCAGTTTTCTAATATTGTCATGTCAGAATGTAGTTATGGCAGCAATACAGCATTCAGAATAAGAAGAACTAGGTTTTTGTTCACACTTTTTGTTCTTTATTTAGATCTTTCTAATTTAACTTCTAAGTGCATTGTAGATTTTTCTGATAATAGCATGTGCTTGGCCTATCTACTTCTGTTAGCTTAAGAAATAACTAAAAAAAAATCTTTGAAATGATTCTGTGCACTAGGGGAAATCATTATAAATATTACTTGTGGAGTTTGGTATCATAGTAATTGTACAAAATTTTTTGAAATGAAACAATTTACTGAAAACCCATGAATAAATTCACTGAAATAAAATAGAATTCATTACAAGAAACTGCAGAGTCACTCTTTTTTCCTATACTTCCTTTAATTTGCCTCTTGTCATTTTCATTTTCTAGTCTTATCCCTAAAGAAAAACAGAGATTTCAATTCATCTACTGATAACAAGGACTGGTTGTATCTAGCGAAATGTATCACTGCTTTGATTTTTGCACAGTTCCTTTAAACTCTGCTAGTCGTTGTCCTCTTGGTGTGTCCATTTTTCCTCTAGAGTCAGAATCACTATGATCTGTACTTTCAATTCATATTCATTTCCTTGCTGCCCCTTGCACTATATATAATGACATGGATGTCTATCATGTTGAAGAAAGAAGATATTTTTTTGTGTACTTTAAAATAAGTGAATTTAGAGTTTTGCTGATGCATATGTAAAAATAATATATCATGGAATGTAAAATTAATTTTGGTTAAATGGAAATTTTAAGCAATATTGAATTGTGTAAAGTTGATAATTAGTGAAAGGAAAAAGTCAGAGACAAGAAAAAAAAAGGTACCAGAGTTAAAAGATTTAATTCTGTGTTTTTTCTTGTTGGTGTTTTCCCTCAGTGGTTATAAAAACATCCCAATACATCTCATATGTACTATTTATTCATTGTGTACATGCTTCAAATTGTTTATGTCTATAAAAAGTTAATTATATACATATCCTTATATCTGTGCAAGGCATGCATCAATAATTTATCCTAATATGATTTTAGGAAATCTAAGATATTTGCTTGCCTTATTACCCTTATTGAGCAAGGTAATTTAATAGTTGTGTTATTGTTCAAGTTGACATGTTCTCTTACAATGTACTTTTTCATGAGCTAGACACAATAGGGGGCAGCAGAGGAAGACATGGTCAACATGACTCGATGGACATGAATTTGAGCAAACTCAGGGAGAAAGTGGAGGACAGAGAAGCCCCATGTAATCTATGGGGTTTCAAAGAGTTAGAGATGACTTACCAACTGAACCACAACTGAACACTTACTTTGTGCTGAGCACAAACTATCATGTTTGGATTTCTGGAGAGTTTCAAAGATCTTCCTGTGATCAAGGGGATTTTACAATTTCACACAATCCTATTAACACTTGGGATTATAAAGTAATCTAATTAGACAGTAACTGAGGTATAAAATGATATCCCAGGTTTGTTTTAATCATTATTTCTAAATGCCAATGATTTTGAGCACTTTTTCATATGCTTAGTGACTCCTTTGGTTTCTTATTCTGTAAAGGGCCTATATACACTGTTTATTCACTTTCTATTATAGTTTTGGTGTCTTTGCTGTTAATTTTAAGAATTTTTTGTATATTGTAAGTAATTTTTTTTCTGTTAGACATATTCAATTCTGTTGCCTATGTTTTTAATTTAGGTAAATTTTATGGAGTTCTAATTGCAATAATTTTTCTTTTTGAGAAACTTGAAAATTGTTAATAAATATATAGAGAAGTTTAAAAATACACAAAGATGTATAGAACAGACTTTAGACTCTGTGGGAGAGGGAGAGGGTGGGTTGATTTGGGAGAATAGTATTGAAACATGTATAATACCATGTAAGAAACGAATCACCAGTCTAGGTTGAATGCAAGATACAGGATGCTAGATACAGGGGTGACCCAGAGGGATGGTATGGGGAGGGAGGTGGGAGCAGGGTTCAGGATTAGGAACTCACGTACACCCATGGCGGATTCATGTTGATATGTGGCAAAACCAATACAGTATTGTAAAGTAAAAAAAAAAAAAAAAAGGGCAAAGTCTCCAAACTTTCCTCATGGTCCAGTTGTTAAGACTTCACCTTCCACTGTAAGGCATGTGGGTTCAATCTCTGGTCAGGGAGCCAAGATCTGGCACGTTTTGTGGCTAAAATACCAAAACATAGAAGAGAAGCACTTCTGTAGCAAATTCAATAAAGACTTTTAAAAAACAGAAAAAAAAATATGCAAAGAGCCCAGTAGATATTTTAAAAAGAAGATAATGTAAGACATGCTATAGTAGATTATAGCATGCCATATGTTTTAAAATTTAGCATGTTGACAACACACTAATAAACCAATTGAAAGATAGAAAGCTGAAAACCGACCATTTAAAGATAGCCTTCTCATATACATTAAAGTAGTCCCATAAATCATTTAAGAAAGATAGAGAATTTCAGTAGATTGCATCAGGAAACCTAGCTCTTTGTAGTGAGAAAAAGAAAGTTAATCAAATGTGTCACGCAAGGATGGAAACTAGATTGACTGAATATTTAATTTTGAAGGCTAAACCACAAAGTTAATAAAGAAAATTAAGAAAAACTTTAGTATCCTAGAGGCAGAAAAGAAACTTCTTGCATAAAACTTTTACAGAACAAATGACAAGGCAAAACAATAAATTTAGTTACATTGAAATTAAAAATTTCTTTTTATAAAGGACATTATTGTCATTTTCAAATTTATTCACTACTAAAAAAGAATAAAGAATAAATATTTTAAAAATGATACCAGTAATAACAAACATATAGTGTCTATAAATAAATATGTGCAAGAAATTTGCATAAGGATGGACTCAACATTTTAGTTTTTTTTTTCTTTTCGACTTATCTCTAGATTCATGTCAATGAAATTCATGACCAACAAACCTTTTCCAGTGAACTTACACCCAAGAATGTGTAAATTATTAAGATTTTTACATGAAGGTAGAGTTTTCAAGATAGCATATGTATTTGGACAGAGATAGCAAAATTAAATAATTCTATAGAGAGAAGGTCCTAGAAACTATCCCCCACATATACAGAAGTTTGATTAATAAGAGAACTGGAGTGACCAGAACAGGAATAGGGAAAATTGTTATAATTTCAAAAATACATGCTCCTTTAATAGTACACATCAATTTATGAAACCACTTTCTTTAGTATTGGCATATAGAGCCAGAATTCAGTAGCCAGTGGATACATGCTGTGGTTCCTCAGGACTGTATACTTATTAAATTGCTCTATGTGTCAATCACTGTGGATGGTGACTGCAGCTATGAAATTAAAGATGCTTGCCCCTTGCAAGAAAAGCTGTGACAAATCTAGACTGTGTATGAAAAAGCAGGGACAGCACTTTGCCAGCAAAGGTCTGTATAGTCAAAGTTATGTTTTTTTCAGTAGTCATGTTATAGATGTGAGAGTTTGACTATTAAGAAAGCTGAGCATTGAAGAATTGATGTTTTTGAACTGTGGTGTTAGAGAAGACTTTTGAGAGTCCCTTGGACTGCAAGGAGATCAAATTTGTCAATCCTTATGGAAATCAGTCCTGAATATTCATTGGAAAGATTGATGTTGAAGCTGAAGCTCCAATACTTTGGGCACCTGATGCAAAGAGCTGACTCACTAGAAAAGACCCTGATGCTGGGAAAGATTGAGGGCAGGAGGAGAAGGGGATGACAGAGGATGAGATGGTTGGATGGCATCATAGACTCAATAGATATGAGTCTGAGCAAGCCCCAGGAGTTGGTGAAGGACAGAGAAGCCCTGGTGTGCGACAACCCATTGGGTCGCAAAGAGTTGGACACGACTGAATGACTGAACAAAAACAACAATCCTCAAACTGATAGTACAAAATTTATTTAAGTCTTCTTTTTCTAAATTTTTTTTTTTTTTTACTTTACAATACTGTATTGGTTTTGCCATACATCAACATGAATCCGCCACAGGTGTACATGAGTTCCCAGTCCTGAAACCCCCTCCCACCTCCCTCCCCATATCATCTCTCTGGGTAAGTCTTCTTCTTTTAAGTAACCTCAGAGAATTGAAGGAAAGATTGAGGTAGAGCTGATGAACTCTTGTGTTGTATATATCTTCATTTAGACAAGAAGCAAAATATTATCCACCATATTTAATGTGATTCAGATGTTTCAAAAGGACATGCTAATTTCCAGGCCATTCTTTCCTCTGTACCTATTGCCAATCAGATTTTCTTTGGAAAATAATCCTTATGTCATTAGCAAGTGACCCTTGTATAAATTATAAGCTTGGTATATTAAGACCTCATAGTCTACTTCCTTATCAGGATACCAAATTTGGGATACCTTATGAGTAGACATTAATATGCAATGACAGTGCCATTCCTAGTTCTAAGCAACAAGGAAAAATCAAAATCACTGTGTCCTTGAGTGAGGATGTATTCTAGCTGGTGAAGTGATAATCAAGCTGTCAACAGTTATCTGTAGAATTAATTATACCAAAAAGAATTACTTAAATTATTTCTATTGCACAGTATCTGTGGGTCACAAATTCAGTTGAAGCTACTCAGGATGCTTCTGACTCGAAATCTTTCATAAGGCAGATAACAACTTCTCATTCCCAGCCACAATCAGAAAATTCACTAGCAAGATCCTTCACAGGACTATTGGCTGTTGGCTGGAGGCATCTTTCCTTGCCATATAAACCTGACCACTGGGTAATTCACAAAATAGCAGCTTGCTTTCCCCTAAAAGGAAGAGGTGGAAGCTACCATTTTGGGGGAAATAATGTCCAAAGCTACATTCCATTGGTTCTTATATTTTATTTGTTAGGAATGAATCATTAAATCCTGCCTACATGGAAAGGAGAGATTATACCATGTAAAGAATACCAGGATGCAGGGCATCTTTGGGGGCCACTTTAGAAGCTGCTTTCTGTAGTAGGTAAATGAATAGTGATAAGGACTGAGAAGAAAAGTAATGCAGAGAAGGAGATAATAAGTTTCCAGGGGAAACACTGAAATTTTAGACAGGATGAAAAGACAGCACTGGCAATGAAATCTGACACAAGTAAAGGGGGATGACACATGTGAGGATGTGAGCCAAGACCATTCGAGGCTAAGAAAAATGGCAAATAAAGAGATCTTGATATGTTACAAATCAGTAATGAGAAAATTAAAATTAGCACATACTGATAAAGTTATAATTGGCTCTCTCGCTCATCAGGCTAGGATAACAGACAAGGCCAGCTCAAAGTTAACATGAAACAGTATGTCTCTGAGGATAGCTGCATTTGAACTGTGGTGTTAGAGAAGACTTTTGAGAGTCCCTTGGACTGCAAGGAGATCAAATTTGTCAATCCTTATGGAAATCAGTCCTGAATATTCATTGGAAAGATTGATGTTGAAGCTGAAGCTCCAATACTTTGGGCACCTGATGCAAAGAGCTGACTCACTAGAAAAGACCCTGATGCTGGGAAAGATTGAGGGCAGGAGGAGAAGGGGATGACAGAGGATGAGATGGTTGGATGGCATCATAGACTCAATAGATATGAGTCTGAGCAAGCCCCAGGAGTTGGTGAAGGACAGAGAAGCCCTGGTGTGCGACAACCCATTGGGTCGCAAAGAGTTGGACACGACTGAATGACTGAACAAAAACAACAATCCTCAAACTGATAGTACAAAATTTATTTAAGTCTTCTTTTTCTAAATTTTTTTTTTTTTTTACTTTACAATACTGTATTGGTTTTGCCATACATCAACATGAATCCGCCACAGGTGTACATGAGTTCCCAGTCCTGAAACCCCCTCCCACCTCCCTCCCCATATCATCTCTCTGGGTAAGTCTTCTTCTTTTAAGTAACCTCAGAGAATTGAAGGAAAGATTGAGGTAGAGCTGATGAACTCTTGTGTTGTATATATCTTCATTTAGACAAGAAGCAAAATATTATCCACCATATTTAATGTGATTCAGATGTTTCAAAAGGACATGCTAATTTCCAGGCCATTCTTTCCTCTGTACCTATTGCCAATCAGATTTTCTTTGGAAAATAATCCTTATGTCATTAGCAAGTGACCCTTGTATAAATTATAAGCTTGGTATATTAAGACCTCATAGTCTACTTCCTTATCAGGATACCAAATTTGGGATACCTTATGAGTAGACATTAATATGCAATGACAGTGCCATTCCTAGTTCTAAGCAACAAGGAAAAATCAAAATCACTGTGTCCTTGAGTGAGGATGTATTCTAGCTGGTGAAGTGATAATCAAGCTGTCAACAGTTATCTGTAGAATTAATTATACCAAAAAGAATTACTTAAATTATTTCTATTGCACAGTATCTGTGGGTCACAAATTCAGTTGAAGCTACTCAGGATGCTTCTGACTCGAAATCTTTCATAAGGCAGATAACAACTTCTCATTCCCAGCCACAATCAGAAAATTCACTAGCAAGATCCTTCACAGGACTATTGGCTGTTGGCTGGAGGCATCTTTCCTTGCCATATAAACCTGACCACTGGGTAATTCACAAAATAGCAGCTTGCTTTCCCCTAAAAGGAAGAGGTGGAAGCTACCATTTTGGGGGAAATAATGTCCAAAGCTACATTCCATTGGTTCTTATATTTTATTTGTTAGGAATGAATCATTAAATCCTGCCTACATGGAAAGGAGAGATTATACCATGTAAAGAATACCAGGATGCAGGGCATCTTTGGGGGCCACTTTAGAAGCTGCTTTCTGTAGTAGGTAAATGAATAGTGATAAGGACTGAGAAGAAAAGTAATGCAGAGAAGGAGATAATAAGTTTCCAGGGGAAACACTGAAATTTTAGACAGGATGAAAAGACAGCACTGGCAATGAAATCTGACACAAGTAAAGGGGGATGACACATGTGAGGATGTGAGCCAAGACCATTCGAGGCTAAGAAAAATGGCAAATAAAGAGATCTTGATATGTTACAAATCAGTAATGAGAAAATTAAAATTAGCACATACTGATAAAGTTATAATTGGCTCTCTCGCTCATCAGGCTAGGATAACAGACAAGGCCAGCTCAAAGTTAACATGAAACAGTATGTCTCTGAGGATAGCTGCAGCTGTAAAGTGTCATAACAACTACCTTCTTTAGTGACTACTGATTTCTTAATTATTGAGAAATGCTGTCCCCTGGAAATCATGCCGTCAGAAACACTGTGGTTTGAAAGCATATAAGAGTGAGACATGCCACTCCTGCCGGGGTATCTACATCATTTAGTACAGAGTCCAGCCTCAATTTTCTGTCCAGGTCCTGAGATGAAGATAATAGTGTTCTTGACAATTTTGTTCTTTCCATGAAAACAGGATGATGCATCTACTTTCCAATCTAGACATCACATTGACCATGTTATACAAAGTCCCTTTCTGTTTTCAGCTTATCAAACCCAGCTTCAGTTAGATGTCACCTACTGGCCACTTTTCCCAAATTCTATAACTCTCTTCATTCCTTTATGGAAATAAACCCACGGTTCCCCCAGTGTATAGTCTTTTTCACTGAAATAGGACCATAAGCATGACTTTGTGGAACTACAAGTGTGTCCCCAATGATTGTAGACTGATTGTGCTAGAAAGGCGAGGCATATTGAGAGAACTAAGAATCAGTAGCAAAGGAAGACAGAAATACATTTTCCCTCCTTCAGGGTAATAAAACATCTACTCAAATGTGGAATACTGTTATACTGCTGGCACTGCAATAGCTAGTATCATTCATCTCTTTGGAGACATCTGAACAAACTAATTGAAGAACATGGATAGAGATATTTTGGATGGATAATAATAGATTTTCAACCTTGGATGCATGATGGAATTGGAATTAATGTGCTCTGTGTTTTCTGGAGAAAAGTCCTACTCTGCCTTCTTTGGGAACCAGCATAATTACATATGAACCTGTAGTTTTGGTTTTGAAAGCAGTCAAGATGGAGTTTTGGGGTTTTTTGCTCCCAAAAGTAATAGCCGAATGCTGGATGATCAAAATTTTAGCTGGCAGGTAAAAGCATTCAATACTTAGTGTGGATGTGACCATGGATATTTACTGTGGGTAGTATTTCTAATTGTTTGTCTGTGTTCTGCTTTCCTGATTACTGACTATGAGCACATGGGCTATCCCACCCAACTCCTACTGGGACCCAGCGACTGTTTTGGGTAAGGATGTCTGCAGAGAAAATTAAAACTGACCCTCAGGAACTCTGTTTCGATGTTTAACCTTTTTGGATGGTGAAATGGGGCAGAGCATGTTAGCCAAGTCCATTTGTCAGCAGAGTGTGTTCACATAACCAAGCAAAACTTTACCAATAATATGTTTCACAATAATTATGATTCCATTTGTTTTACTTCTGTGTCTATCTCTAAATTGATTTTGAATTTATGTGGGATGCACATTATGGATGAGCACTATAAAGTTTCAATCGTCTGCTCCAGCTACCATCCTAATTTCCTGTTCTTCATCTTATCCAAACATCTGGACAATACTATCTACACTTTCTCATTTATTTAGCAAGTAATTCCAAGATGACTTTCATTACCAAAGCTCTACTGAATCCCTTTTCAAGTTTGCAATGATCTCCATGTTGTTAAATATCCTTGTCAAAATCAGTATTTGGAAAGTTTGGCCATTCTCTCTTTCATGATATATCCCTTTTCTTAGCTTGCATATATCTCATCAACAGTTTCTTTTATTGATATTTCATCCTTTACTCCACCTGTAAAATCTAACATCTGAGAACCTCAGGGAGGGTTGCTTCTCAATCCATGTCTTATTCTCTCCTCCTTATAGAGAACTTCATCTATTCTTAAGATCTTAATCATAAATGTAGTTAATACATACAGAACACACAGACACACACACTCACACCATGGTTCCCAAGATATTTTGTTCAGACATGGTATATTTCATAATCTCTTTCAGACCCCAAATCAGTGAAGTATCTACCTGTCACCTTTATCTAAATAACTAACAAGCTCCTCAGAGCTTCTTGGTGGCTCAGTGGTAAAGAATTGGTCTGCATTTCAGGAGACTTGGGTTTTATCCTTGAGTTGAGAAGATCCTCTGGCATAGGAAATGGCAACCCACTCCAGTGTTCTTGGTTGGGAAGTTCCATGGACAGAGGATCCTGGTAGCTAGAATCCATGGGGTGCACAAGATTTGGACGTGACTTGGTGATTAAATAACAAAACAAGTACCTCAGGTTAATGATTTCAAACTTTACTAACCCTCATGCCCTCGAAAGCTGCTCATAACTAGTTTTCCCATTCATAATAAACCATATGCCAGTACATTCATATCTTCCATTTCAAACTAACAATCATCCTTATTAGCTGCCCTAATTTCCCACTACCCTCAGTTCAGTAGAGTCAGTTCAGTTCACTTGCTCAGTCGTGTCCGACTATTTGCGACCTCATGAATCATAGCACACCAGGCCTCCCTGTCTATCACCAACTCCTGGAGTTCACCCAAACTCAAGCGCATTGAGTCGGTGATGCCATCCAGCCATCTCATCCTCTGTCATCCCCTTCTCCTTCTGCCCCCAATCCTTCCCAGAATCAGGGTCTTTTCCAATGAATCAACTCTTTACATGAGGTGGCCAAGGTATTGGAGTTTCAGCTTCAATATCAGTCCTTCCAATGAACACCTAGGACTGGTCTCCTTTAGGATGGACTGTTTGGATCTCCTTGCAGTACAAGGGACTCACAAGAGTCTTCTCCAACACAACAGTTCAAAAGCATCAATTCTTCAGTGATCAGCTTTCTTCACAGTCCAACTTCCACATCCATACATGACCACTGGAAAAACCATAACCTTGACTAGATGGACCTTTGTTGGCACTAGCCTAGGCACATGTAATTCTTGTGCATAGATTCTATAAATTCACTACAAACTGTAATTATCTGTATCTTGAATACAATGCAATAAACATCTATCAGTCTCTTTTTGATGGTTCTTATTTCCCTCCAAACAATTCTATTTTAAATGCTTATTTTTTTCTGATCTAATATGGTCATATTCTTGTTTATATGATAATTCTTTAAGCCCATCTCTTTTTACCTATAGCCCATTTTTTTTTATAATTTTTTCTTTTTATAGGAAAGGAAAATAAGCCTCACTATCCTCTTTTCAAAATTATTCCATAACATCCCATTATGAATGGATGCTTTTGATAATTTTAGCATTGGACTTAAAAAATCATGTAAGAGGGCACAGCTTTTATTTCATCCACTACTCAATCTCTATCAGTAACTGGACTGCTCACTGCTGTCACAAATAAGCTGTGCCATTTCTAGTGCTGTGTTTTAGAACCTCTGATCTCCTATCTCAATGAGGAGAAATCTAAACTAAATACTTCAAGGTCTGTGTCAAATGATAACTCTTCAATAAAGTCTTCTTTCACTTTGGTCTTTCATGAGCTCAACATTCAGAAAACGAAGATCATGGCATCCAGTCCCATCACTTCATGGGAAATAGACTGTGAAACAGTGGAAACAGTGTCAGACTTTATTTTTGGGGGCTCCAAAATCACTGCAGATGGTGACCGCAGCCATGAAATTAAAAGACGCTTATTCCTTGGAAGAAAAGTTTTGACCAACCTAGACAGCATATTCAAAAGCAGAGATATTACTTTGCTGACTAAGGTCTGTCTAGTCAAGGCTATGGTTTTTCCTGTGGTCACGTATGGATATGAGAGTTGGACTGTGAAGAAGGCTGAGCGCTGAAGAATTGATGCTATTTTTTTGTTTTTTTACTTTACAGTACTGTATTGTTTTTGCCAAACATTGACATGAATTCACCACAAGTGTACATGCGTTCCCAAACATGAATTCTCTCCCACCTCCCACCCCATAACATCTCTCTGGGTGGTGTTGGAGAAGACTCTTGAGAGTCCCTTGGACTGCAAGGAGATCCAACCAGTCCATTCTGAAGGAGATCAGCCCTGGGATTTCTTTGGAAGGAATGATGCTAAAGCTGAAACTCCAGTACTTTGACCACCTCATGCGAAGAGTTGATTCATTGGAAAAGACTCTGATGCTGGGAGGGATTGGAGGCAGGAGGACAAGGGGAGGGTAGAGGATGAGATGGCTGGATGGCATCACTGACTTGCTGGACATGAATCTGAGTGAACTCTGGGAGTTGGTGATGGACAGGGAGGCCTGGCGTGCTGCGATTGATGGGGTGGCAAAGAGTTGGACACGACTGAGCGACTGAACTGATCTCTTTGTGGATATTTTTGAAGCACATGTAATTTATAAATAGAAGAGTAGGTATCTCCTTTTTCTAGTTGTTTTACACCCACAGTTTAAGACTTATTAACCATATCCTCAAATCCTATCACACACTGCCTAGTCCAAGGGGAATAGTTTAGAAATAGTGATTGAATCATATTGAGATAATACTAGTTATCAACTAATAAGTGATTTATAAAGTTGGATAATTTAGCTGTGAGATTTTTCTACTCGTTAATGTCATTATCAACTCTTTTCTCTTTTTTGCTTTGAATATTTGTGCCCCAAAATGCTACTCTTATAAAATAAGCAACCAAAATCTATTTTTTGGCACAGGTTAGCCAACAACTATGAAATCATTTTCATAGATTTTTTTTTAATGTATTCAATAGTGTAGCTCTCATTAATATAGAAGAAACTTGAAATAGTGCTATTTATTTCCTGCATAGGCAAAATATGTCAAAATTTGGTCTTAGTCTCTGTTACTTAGCACTGTGATAGACATGAAGTCAGGCTGTACATGAATAAGGCATAGATTTCTTAGAATTCAAGAAATAAGCACATGCTATTGTTAATATTAATATTGTTATTATTAGTCCCAGTAGAATGTCCCATCATGTTACTTAGTCTGCAGCATATAGTTGAAATAGGCTACAAATTTCCATTCCCTAGTTCTGTGTAGCGTATAGAGAAACTACACATCTCCAACTCATTACCTAAATAAACTGGGTATACTTAAGAAACTGGGAGGAATACCTCTGTAACACATGGACTGGTTAGCATGCATAAGTTGCACAATCATGACTGTGGTAATGAAATAAAACAAAATAAGAACAACAAATAAATTATGCATTTGTACCAGTTAAAAGTTTAATAATGATAATATGATGCTCTAGGGTGAGCCAAAAGAAAAGAGGAATCTGTACAGTTAGAAAGACAAGATTTCCCCACACATTAAATGGCCTGAGGGCTGTACTTAAAATATGTCACTTAACCAGTAACCCCTGAAGTGTCTTACTGCTTAATCATGTAATAGTCACAGTTTGTGTGGCAGACAGCCCACTGCCAACTAAACTAAAGTGCTTAGATTATGTTTTCTCTCTCTCGTTTCCATTTTTTAAAATAATTTCTCTTATCCTATTAATAATATGTGTGACTTGACCCCCAGTATAAAACATGATTCCCCCAAAGTGGTTCTCTGTAAGGCTTGGTCAAAACATGATTTGTGAGAAAGATTTTGAATATACTTTATAACACTAAGTTGAATCCTAAAGGAAAAAAGCTAGAAACTCTCCTCCACAAGGATTTCATTCAGCTCACTTTTAAACTTGATCCATAATTTGATCGAATGCTCTTGGGCACTATTAAATAGTAATAATGAACTTCACCTAAAGCCCTTAGTAATTTTGTTCCACATTTCCTTCTCTAATTATCCACTATTCCCTATTTATTACTACTTCATTCTCTGCCTTCAGGCTGTCTAAAAATACTAAGAATGATAAATTAAACAATACATTTGGCATGAAGTTAACCAGTGGGGAGGGTTATAATTTAATGGGTTGTCTTCCGAATTAATTATTTCTGGATTATTTAATTGCAGTTTCTAAACAAATTTCTTAAAATATATGACATTAGAACTTGCAGTATATTTCTCATAAAATTATTATGGCAAGATCACAGGTTATCATAATCTATTTAAGATTAATTTTATGGTAATTTTACTACACATATATAGAGATATACTAGTCATATTTTTCTAAGTGCTGTTTTCTATAGAATTTAACAATATTTTCCTTAGTATCTCACCAGTGCAGATGTCTAATTGCTGGCATTTTGAAACCAGTACCTTTTCCCCCCTAAGTAATAATAACCATTACTTTTATATTAAAGTCATGAGTCTTACTGTATGTTTATAGTTTTTAGATTAAGTAGTAGAGAACATGATGATATGCTGTATACTATTTATTTACCCCCCCTCAGTCTCATTAGAGTTCTGTGATAACCAATTCCTGATTCTCTGAGCTAAAAATTTCATTTTATCTAAAGAAACAATCATTTAGAAGAATCCACATTGCTAAATGACAAACAAGCTATTTGTGGTGTGAAATTTAACTCATATTGTGCAATTTTTTTAGTATTTTTCTTATAAAAAGACTAGAAAATTTTTCTCAGAAAAATAGAACTTTTGTGAAGTTTCTTACAAAGCCAATAAACAAAACGTCTCAACCATTCATCAGCACTCAGCAAGTCCAGAGGAAGTGGAACAGCTCATCTGGTCTTAACCTCTGGAATTTCCCCAAATTAATTATCTGTTATATCCAGCCCACAAAAGCCTTCTCAGGTTTCATGTATGAATGGCTGCACTGGTGATCCAAAGCTCTTTACAACTTCCTTCAATCCTGTGAACTTCTGGGCAACTGCTTTTTTAATGCTTTGCAAAGCTCAGTGGTAGAAAGTTTTCACTAAGTATTAGGGTGTCATTCAACTGTAAAGTCTTACATTTTAAAAATATATCAGGTACTTATATATTTTTTTCTTTTAAATATTTTTCAATCTTACTGCAGAAGTAGATGGAGCTTACTAGGTACTGATAACCGCAGACTAGTTATATTCTTGGCACCAAGAATAAAATAGATCCTGTAAGACTCGAAAATAACTATAACTGTCTCAGAAAGAAATATTTAGTAAGATAAATGCATTTCAAAAGGAACTGAAATTCTTATACAGTATAAATATGAAGTACAAATTACTACAAGGACTTTGGAATACTATTTGACATAATTAAATTGAAACATGCATGCACCCAAATGACTCAGCCATTTTGTAAAAGGATACACAAGTACATCAACAAATTCCAATAAAAATATTCATAGAAAAATATTATATAAAATGCTCAAATTGATAATATGGATCAACAGTAAATCGGGAAAGTATCTTGCATATGGGAATACCAGACCACCTGACCTGCCTCTTGAGAAAACTATTGGTCAGGAATCAATAGTTAAAACTAGACATGGAACAACAGACCAGTTCCAAATAGGAAAAGGAGTATGTCAAGGCTGCATATTGTCACCCTGCTTATTTAACTTATATGCAGAAATGCTGGGCTGGAAGAAGCACAAGATGGAATCAAGATTGCTGGCAGAAATATCAATAACCTCAGGTATGCAGATGACACCACCCTTATGGCAGAAAGTGAAGAGGAACTAAAAAGCCTCTTGATGAAAGTGAAGGAGAAGAGTGAAAAAGTTGACTTAAAGCTCAACATTCAAAAAATGAAGATCATGGCATTTGGTCCCATCACTTCATGGGAAATAGATGGGGAGACAGTGGAAACAGTGTCAGAAATTTATTTTGGGGGGCTCCAAAATCACTGCAGATGGTGAATGCAGCCATGAAATTAAAAGACACTTACTCCTTGGAAGGAATATTCAAAAGCAGAGACATTACTTTGCCAACATAGGTCCGTCTAGTCAAGGCTATGGTTTTTCCAGTGGTCATGTATAGATGTGAGAGTTGGACTGTGAAGAAAGCTGAGCACCGAAGAATTGATGCTTTAGAACTGTGGTGCTGGAGAAGACTCTTGAGAGTCCCTTGGACTGCAAGGAGGTCCAACCAGACCATCCTAAAGATCAGTCCTGGGTGCTTATTGGAAGGACTGATGCTGAAGCTTTGGCCACCTCATGCGAAGAATTGACTCATTAGAAAAATCTCTGATGCTGGGGGGGATTGGGAGCAGGAGGAGAAGGGGACGACAGAGGATGAGATGGCTGGATGGCATCACCGACTCGATGGATGTGAGTTTGAGTGAACTCCAGGAGTTGGTGATGGACAGGGAGGCCTGGCGTGCTGCAATTCATGGGATTGCAAAGAGTTGGACATGACTGAGCGACTGAACTGAACTGAATTGAACTGATCTTGCAGTATTTATATATTGTGGGGATACTACATAATGATAAAAAATAAAGAACTATAGTTACCTGTAACAATATGGCTGAATCTTATTAACAATATTGATTGAAATAAGACAAACACAAATTATATATTCATTCATTTATATAATGTTCAGAATATAATATCTGTCTCTTATACACATCTAGATGTGTATAAGAGACAGGAACTATAGTTACCTGTAACAATATGGCTGAATCTTATTAACAATATTGATTGAAATAAGACAAACACAAATTATATATTCATTCATTTATATAATGTTCAGTAACAGGCAAATCAGGCTGTAGAATTGAAGTCAGGACAGTGGTTACTTTCAGGGAGAAAGAAGATATTGTTAACTGGTGTGGCCAGAAGCCTGGGTAGTTTGGCAATTTTACTTGAGCAAGGTGGCAAACAAATGTGTTTGCTCATTCAATGGTATACTTAGGATTTGCGCATTTCTCCATACGTCCATGTGGTGGTGGTGGTAATTTAGTCACTAAGTCGTGTCCAACTCTTGTGACGCCATGGGACTGTAGCCTGCCAGGCTCCTCTGCCAATGGGATTCTCCAGGAAAGACTACTGGAGTGAGTTGACATTTCCTTCTCTACTAAACAGGTCTTAACTGCAGCGAACTCACTGGACCTTGACGGAGAAGGCAATGACACCCCACTCCACTATTCTTGCCTGGAAAATCCCATGAACGGAGGAGTCTGGTAGGCTGCAGTCAATGGGGTCACTAAGAGTCAGACATGACTGAGCGACTTCATTTTCACTTTTCATTTTCATACATTGGAGAAGGAAATGGCAACCCACTCGAGTGTTCTTGCCTGGAGAATGCCAGGGATGGGGGAGTTTGGTGGGTTGCCATCCATGGGGTCACACAGAGTCCGACACGACTGAAGCGACTTAGCAGCAGAAGCAGAAGCAGCACTGGACCCTGAAGAGGCTCAAGCGAGACAAAGACTCCTAAAGTTATTGACTCAAGGCTTGGTACCCTGAAAGTTTTCCACAGAAAGTAAGTTCGCTGTGAGTAATGATGAGGAACACTACTGGTGGTTCAATTAAAAAGTTAAAAAAATAATTTGATGTATTTGAATATTAACATCTGTTGTTTTTTGGCCCACTATCACCACGGTTTCCACAGTGAGCTACCTTATAGACTTCAATTTGATTCATTTCTTTCTCTCATTTCCCAATTCAAACTACCATGAATTATTTAATTTGGGGTTTTGAGATATGTTTTTCAATTGTCCTCCACATGATTCAATTTGATGTTCATGTCCATTCAGTTCAGTCCAGTTCAGTTGTTCAGTCATGTCCGACTCTTTGCGACCCCATGAATCACAGCACGCCAGGCCTCCCTGTCCATCACCAACTCCCAGAGTTCACTCAGACTCACGTCCATCAAGTCAGTGATGCCATCCAGCCATCTCATCCTCTGTCGTCCCCTTCTCCTCCTGTCCCCAATCCTTCCCAGCAACAGAGTCTTTTCCAATGAGTCAACTCTTCTCATGAGGTGGCCAAAGTACTGGAGTTTCAGCTTTAACATCATTCCTTCCAAAGAAACCCCAGGGCTGATTTCTTTCAGAATGGATTGGTTGGATCTCCTTGCAGTCCAAGGGACTCTCAAGAGTCTTCTCCAACACCACAGTTCAAAAGCATCAATTCTTCGGCGCTCAGCCTTCTTCACAGTCCAACTCTCATATCCATACATGACTACTGGAAAAACCATAGCCTTGACTAGATGGGCCTTAGTCAGCAAAGTAATGTCTCTGCTTTTGAATATGCTATCTAGGTTGGTCATAACTTTCCTTCCAAGGAGTAAGTGTCTTTTAATTTCATGGCTGCGGTCACCATCTGCTGTGATTTTGGAGCCCCCCAAAATAAAGTCTGACACTGTTTCCACTGTTTCCCCATCTATTTCCCATGAAGTGATGGGACCAGATGCCATGATCTTCGTTTTCAATGTTCCATTACTGTTCTCTTAATGGAGATTCTCCCCATTTCAAGTTTAAGCAAACTCCCTCAGATAGATCTGACTTAAATTACTTATAACTGTCTTAGATAATTTTCTGGAACCACTGCTTTTAGAATTTGACTCTTATGATTGAATAGTTTCTTTAGTGAATTTGATCACCTACTTGAAAATGATTAAACTATTTTACTTTGCTTTAGAGGCCTTGCATTGTCAGATATTTATAATTTTATTATTATTTACCCAGGTTTTCTGTACAAAGTGGCTTCTTTAGAAGGAATTACATTCTCCAAATATTATGGAAGAGATATTCTTGTTATAGTTTCTTTCTTTCTTCTGCTATATGTTCATTCATTTCACATATTTTTTCTTTGTTTACTCATATTTCAACTGTTTTCCAAAGTTGTTTTTGTTTCAGTTATTTCATGAAGTTTTATTTGATTATACCAGATCAAATGATCTCCCCTTCTTTTGTATCACTTTTATAATGTTAACAAAATGCACAGTATGATGATTAATTACACTCCCACTTACCTACAAGATTCTATTAATATTATGTGTCAGGTATGCATATATACAGATGTAATGATATTTATGGGGGAGTGTAGAAGTGTCTCATGCTCTGTTCTACAAAATCACACAGCCATGCACAAATAAAAGGAAGAAAGAACATAGCTAGAGTATACTGGAGTGTTCAACTTAGAATTTTTTTAAAATTTTAAGATATTTTATAAAACACATATCACAAGAATATATTGTATTGTTTTTAAAAATAGAAAAAATCACTTGTAACAGATCTTAAGCACAGAATAACTATGGTGGCATGTGCTTCAGCTTCTTGAAATGACTGTGGAAGTTGTGATCCTTAAGGTAAATTTGTGAGAGAAAGTATAAAAAGTAAACATAAAAAAATGAAAATACTTGTTTAAATACCCGTTTTAACTTTTTTCAACATCTGATTACATTTCTAAGTAAAAACAGAAGGCTTCCAAATTAAGTAAATGTTTATAAACATTCTTCAGGTAATAGAAATTTTCAAATGCCCATGCATTTTTTTGTATGGCATAGTTTAAACTGATTTTCATTTAACAAAATAAGAAAATAACAGTGTGACATTTGCAGATAACTATGGCTGACTTGCTGTGTTAATTTTGTAAAGATATTAATAATTGTTTTATGTTAATTGTGTTTGAAATACCATCCATGAAATTATAGTTTTATATTTATTTATTGTACAATTATCTAAAATTATTTTCAGTCAAAGCCACCTAGCATGTAAATAACGCTTTAAAATTTAAAACTGAAGAAACAAATCACGTTTCTACTATTTTATTCATTTCCAAGTAGCATCAAAACTGCATGCATAATAAAATTTGCTGCTTTCCCCCCAAAATAAGTCAATTAACTAGATGAATGCAAGTTTCTTTAGCAGCTATTTTG
>SJYR01001172.1:244703-259357 GCA_006410655.1 Kobus ellipsiprymnus
TAAATTTTCTTAAATTCAAAAAAAAAAAAAAAAAACCTAGAACTACTATATAATCCAGCAATCCCACTACTGGGCATATACCTTGAGAAAATCATAATTCAAAAAGACTCATGTACCTCAATGTTCACTGAAGCATTATTTACAATACCCAGGACATGGAAACAACCCAGATTTCATCAACAGATGAAAGGATGAAGAAGTGGTACATACATGCAATGAAATATTACTCAGCCATATAAAAGAAAGAAGTCAGGTCATTTTTACTGATATGGAAGGACCTAGAGCCTGTCACACAGAGTTAAGCAAGTCAGAAAGATAAAAATAAATATCATGTTATATATGCATATATATGGAACCTAGAAAAATGGTCCTGATGAGCTTATTTGCAGGGCAGAAATAGAGACTCGGATCTAGAGAGTATTCTTGTGGACACAGGATTGGGGAGAGAAGGGTGAAGTGAATTCAGAGATCAATGGTCTTGTGGACATCAAATGGTCTCTGATCCATCAAATATGTACATAGTGAGAGCCATTAATACTTTGTTGTTACACATTTGTGGTCTATATATAACTTCATATTAAGAGCTAAAACAAAGAAAGTGTTCAAAAGATCAAAACCTTGAGTAAGTAAAAATGTATATGATAAATGCAATAACACAGAAAATAATTTATTACAACAAAAGCACTGCTAAGTCAAGATATGCATTACCTTTGTTTGCATTTAACTTTTCTTTACTGATTACTACTTCATGTGTGGCACACTCATATAATAAAGATATAAATCTGGCTCTTCATATATATTTCAATGTCACAGACAAAACATTAGAACACAAATATATTTTCAACGTAGATGAATTAACCTGCAGTAGAAAATTTGAAATATATTTACATAAAGAGGAAATAAAAGCTTGAGCATATTCTAAATGATGCTGGCTAAGAGGAGTAACAAATGAAAATCTTAACACAAAATAGTACATGTGCTGTCTCTTATACACATCTAGATGTGTATAAGAGACAGAATTTTTCTTAGTCATTACTTCTATTTTAAAACTAAGGTTTATCATTCCCATTTTAAGATATAATGAAAAATATCATAAATAAGTATTTTATGGCTTCTTGAAACTAATCATCTTATGAGTATATTTTCATCTTAAATTTCCAAGAATTTCACTTTTGTTCTTTATTGTATATCTTCTGTAGAAATAATTTATGTTATCAAGAGACTCAATTTATATCATTTCACTAATGGTTCAGGATAAGAGATAGATGTAATCAATTTTTATAAACAACAACATTTACATATGTATACAATTCAATTTTGCTAAGCTTTACAAAATAATCATAGTATTTTATTTTGCAAAGATAGATTTTATATTAATCATAGCATTGTAATGCAATAGATTACACCTTTAAAGGAAGAAAATGAGAGAAGCATAAAGCATTTGTTTGGTAGCAGAGTTAGAGTAAATAAGCCTAGAAAAAAAGAACATGCATTTCATATTACTTTAACTTTACTACTGCACATTCTGTGCACAATAATCACACTGAGAAGTTGCAAGTATCTGTGTCTCAGTGAAGGTACATTAAAGTTATGTTGTGATTTATAGAGAGTTGGTTATGCCCTACTCCAAAAACTACTTTATGACTGATCATTTTTTTTTTCCTTACCTACAGAATATATGATTTCTATTGGACCCTGCTTTTACATCTCACTGTTAGGCTACTGTGTCCTATAGTTATCAACAATTTAAAATGACCCTGTGTTCACATTTCCATAATGTTTTATTTGCAAATGACAAAAGTATTACAGTTATTAATATTGATGATTTTGTGAATATATATGAAATTAATTTCTCTTACATATAATGTAAATACAGGTGAAAAACACATAATGAAAATTTTCACACTAAATTTATGGCTGAATTATTTCTCAGGAAATCCTCACCAGTCCATTAGCTGATTCTAAAGCTTGTTGCTAAACACCACATGCAAAATCTATTAGTCTCTTTACTTCTTCACTATTTTGTTGTTTCCAAGCTAACAGACCATGATTTCATTTCCCAGAGAACAAGAATCTTTTTCTAGGGAGCCTTCTCAACTCCAGCAAGCCTCATCAAAAAACTGATAATCAATGAAGTGTGTACACATGAAAATCTCTAAAGAATTCTGATGAAGTAGTGTATTTTTACAGCTTGCCTATCTTCAGAGAAGCTTTACGAATGAAGCCAATTGCTTTCTCCACTGGGAATTCTAGATGGTAGAGATCAAGGAAGAGGCTAATATTTACCATTTCACAAATTAAAGACTACATGGCAAGTCTAGTGTCAGACAGCTTTAATTATTTTCTCTGCTTTGTAGTTTGGATAGTTTAATCCGGGTTTCCCTGCAGCTGACAACTTAGAGTGAAAAACCAAGCAGAATGTCAGCATTTACTGAAGCAGATAATGTAGCTCAAAAATGCAGACATTTTCCTGGGATACAAGACAATGTTTTGCATAGCTCTAGCCATTCAGCTGAGTGAACATTCCTATATTCATTTAATGCAGAAAACATGGGTAATGATATGGTTTTCAAAACATTTGATTGAGGTAAAAGTGAAATTATCTTGATGTCAAATATAGGATTTGTTAAGATTATATCATTTATACTAAAGTTACAGTGTATACTAGGAATCAACATATATTTTTAATGCAGCAATCAGAAAACATTTTTCATTTATTATATGTAATTTATGGTCTATTTTCATGCCTATTATTTTTACTATTATAGTTCGCAAATAATAACAGACAATTTAGGGAAATGAAAAAGGAAATCAGGATGATGTTCTTCTGATGCTAAGAAACAGGTATTTTAAAGCTTTCAAGTTTAACTGCATGTTATACAATTTCAAATCTAAAGGCCTAATTGTTTAAGAAAACCGGAAGCAGCCTCATGAGGGATATACCATTCCTGTAGCAGAGGGAAGTTGCGAGAAGGTGCTGGGTTTGGAAATTCTTCTTTCTATCCTTTCTAATAGTCTCTCATTATACCCATGAGTTAGATTTATGATCTCTTAATTTCATTCTTGTATTTTTTCCAGTATATAGTCTCACAAAATTTTCCTTGAGACTCATATGGTCCATTGGGGGTATTCATTTTTTTAGTGAATCTCCACTACCTGACATAATGTACCTATTTCTGGATGGGTCATTTATTCAATAATCATTCATTCATCAATCCATCAGTCAGTGGATAATTATTGATTTCTGAATATGTGTTATTCTTCATATTAGACCTTGAGAATTCAATATAAACTAAATTCAGTCACTACCCTAGAGAACCTTATGGTGGAATACTTGCTATTCATCTTAAATTCCTTATTGATTGACTTTCAGAACATACAAGAGCATCTTTAACACGTCTTACTGTATCAGTCAGCTCTGAAGTAGAGAGAAGTCTCAGTACCTCATGACAGTAAAGTTCTGTTCCTTGCTGGTGTACCAGCTGGGGCTCTGCTCTTGCTGTGTGTGATGTTTTCATGTCTGGATCCAGGAGGTGCCAGACTGAAGAAGGAGCAGCCACTTGGTCATGAAGTTCATGGAGTAGAGAGTACATTGAAGAGAATTGGCAGAAACATACATGGCTTAAGAGTCTTCTCCAAAAATGAAAGTGAAAGTCAATCACTCATGTCCGACATTTTGCAACCCCATAGACTATACAGTCCATGGAATTCTACAGGCCAGAATACTAGAGTGGGTAGCCTTTCCCTTCTCTAAGGGATCCTCCCAACCCAGGGAACTGAAATAAATTACTCCCTCTCCTGTTTATTGGCTAGGGAATGTCATATGGAAAAACTTGACAATAGGGTAAGGAGTCTGGGTCATGTGGGAATTTTCAATAAATAAGAAGGGACAAATCCCTCCAGCAAAGGGAGTAAAGGACCTGGAGTAATCATAGAACCAGCCAGTTTATCTGTGTTCTTACGGTGGGAGGAGATTTTGACATTTCATAATGGAATTTCTATTTAGGCTGTGATCAATACTTATTTTAAATATTTCAATCCATGGCATTTTATTCTTTGGGTAACTTTAAGCTAAATTCCTCACCTAGTTCTCATACATTGTATCATAAATATTAAATTATCAGGAGATGAAAGAACTGTTTAATAGTTTTATTATGAAAGAGCACATAAGAATTAACCAGTAACATTTTGGTATTTTGCCTGGAAAAGAAGTCAGATAGTACTCCACATAATTCTCTCCATATTAAAAGGATCATTACACATGCTAAAATCTGTGTAGCATCCTGTTAAAAAGTTTTCTGCTAACTAAGGTGCTTAATTATCTTAAAAGCAAAATGTTTATTTTTTAATATATCTATACATATAGATAACTTTATTCAGTGAAAATTAGATTTTCTGTCTCAGAGAAGCTTATCTTTTACATTCCCCTCTGCTAGTTAGAAGCCTGAGGAAGAGAAGGATTCTATGAGCAGAATGTTTTAGGTGAAATACAGCTGCAGGTTTGAAATTTCATTATGATTCTATTATATTTCCATCACCCCACAGGAACACATAGACTTAATTCATCAGAGCCCCATTATTATCTCTGCAACACCCTTAACATCCATATCCACCCCAAACCCATTAACATGGCCAGTTATAGCATTTACAAAGGAAATCAGGCTTTGAAATACAACAGTGCTGGCAGCATGCCCTGTATGCTTCTAAAACATATACAGAAAACTTCACAGCAGGATTTTTCTCAAAAGAATAACAATAGTCTCTTTTCACACCTAAAATAGGAAGCATATGTTCATGCTGATACATTTAAGTGGATTTAATTCCCATTCATAAGGTGATCGATTGATTTAAAGATGAAATATAGAAGTTCCTCATTTGGAAGAAATCATCTCCACTACCAGCTATTGTAAAATACTCTGCCTTGTGTAGGTGTAATCCAGTCACTCAAAAACAATTTTAAATTTGCTTGGGAAAAAACATGCAACATAGAGAAAATGTTATGCTTCACCATATACTCTCTTGACAATAACCTACATACATACTTTTTTCTTTTTTTTTTAATTTCCAAATTTAAGAAAGATATTCATCCCTCTAGTGATGTATATTAGGTATAAATACATTCATTTTATAAGCTCATTTAACACTACAGATTTTTCTCACGTGATTTCTTTAGTCTTAAATAATCCTTTTTATTTTCTTTCTTACATAATCTCTCTTTATTATTTCTTTCCTTCTTTCTTTCTGTTCCCTGGATTCCTCCATTGCTTTTACTCAGTCTCCTTTGGGTCTTTTCCTGTGCTTTTTCTGTAAATGACATTATGTAACCATTTTCCTTTTGCAATTTTATCTGTAGCAGTATCGCTAATAGAATAGTAAGAACCAATGTTCACAGAACACTTGCTTTGAACTTGAAAATTTTCAGTGCCCTTTATGTGTAACTACCTAGCATAACTGTAAAAGATAGAAATTTACATATGAGTGAGACAAAACAATGTTACATTACTTGCGCTAGAACATTCATCTAGAATGAAGTGCTCCAGGTTTCAATTCCAGGAAACATAATTCTAAGGATAAGTTATTAAGTACTACAAGCTTCTCATACCACAAGCTCCATCTGAACATAGCCTGAGGCTGCTAATTCCCAAATGTACATTTCCAACTCAGATTTTTCACATGAGCTCAAAATTCACGGATCTAACTTCCTGCAAGAAGTGTCTACTCATACCACTAACTGAAATGCAGCAGTTTGAATATTAAATTGTTTTATTTACTCCCATGTTAGGTCCTCTGTGGTGTTCCTATCTAAGAGAGACACATCATTAATCCCCCACTGACTTAGTCACAGACTTGACTTTGGCTCACTCATTGCTCCAAATCTAAAAATAAGTCCTACCAACGTGGTTTCCAAAATATATCTAAAATCATCCACATCATTCTATCTCTATGAACACCACCACTTTGCTGCAGGGATCTAAAACGTCTTCTTTTATTTATAAGTTCATACCATTTTCCACAATTTGACCAGAGTTGATTTTTCAAAAATTCAAAACTGTGTCATTTCTCTGCTTAAAACCTTTCAATGTCCATCATTGTCTTTATGAAATTTCAAAATCTTAATATCATAAACAGGTTCTTTCCAGAATTTTCTCTTGGCACACCCTCAGTCCCTCAATGTCAAAACCACATTGAACTGTATTCTTGGGTTTCCTCCTCTCAACCACCTTGTTTTCTCCTCTTGCCCACCTCTTTGTTCATCAAGCTGGCTTGATATTTCTTCTAAGTATAACTATGTCAACTCTATGCCATCCACTTCTAGGGAGGTATCTAAGAGAAATAATATATATGTTCCTCAGAAGACTTGCATCATAATCTTCCTAGAAGCTTTAGTAATAATAGGCAAGGAGTGAAAATAACCCACATTTTCATTAGTGGAGTGATGTCGTAGTTTTTCCCCAAAGAGAACTGCCCAAATAACCATACCTCCTGTTGGTCACTTCCTTATGTTGTTCCCTCTCTTGAATTTGTGTTGCTCTTGTAATTTCTCATTGACTGTTGGAATACATCAGTTGTGAAACTATGGTTTCTAACACTGGTTCATAAGACTTGCAGCTTATTCTTCAGCATTTTGGAACATTCTCTCTTGATACACACTCTTATAGAACCCAGTCATGGCGATATAAGAAGCCTAAGTTAACTACATGAAAAAAACATCTGTTGACACTACCAGCTAATAATCCAGCCAATATCCAGCATCAGCTGCCAATCATGGGACTGAGCCATCTGGGGAGTCCAGCCCCAGCTTCAACCTGTGATTGCAGGAGAAACTCTGAGTGATCACTGCCCAACCAAACGTGGTCAGCCCTCAGCACTGTTAGAAATAGTATTTATAGTTTTGTGAAAGTCACAGAAATAGGGAACCAGGACAAAATGATAAACAAAAAGTATAGATTCATGTAATGTTACTCTACACAGAAACAACAATGAATAGTCTTGTGTGCAAAAAGTTCTTAACACAAAATAGTACATGTGGTATGGCTCAATATAAAATGTAAGTTAAAAAAAATACTATCTCATCTAATTAGAACAGTGGTTTAACAGTGGTCATGATGTAATCTTCTGGCATACGGAAAATGTTCTGTACCTTGATAAATGGGTTTGGTACATGAGTGTAAAACTCAAATTGTACACTTAAGATGTGTGTATTTCACACTATGTAAATTGTACTGAAAAATTGTCACTAAGCCAAAAGCAATATTTTCATAACAATAATGACCGGTCAGCCCTGGATAAGTTATTAAAAGCTGTTTTTTCCTATGTCAATAAAGTAACTATTATCATATTTAAAATGTGTATTATATAGTCTCAAGATCTTCCATTTTATCACTTCAGCACAATGTGTTTCTTAATTTCTCATATCACATATTTTCAAGAACTTTTAGTAATTGTATATTTTCTTATTATTTGCCAATAAATATTAATGCCCAAGGGCTGATCATAAAATTCCAAAAGAAAGGACCATTGTGTAAAAGCATGAAATTATTATCTTCTTTATGATCTGGTATAAACTAAGATAGTTTTAGTTTTGGCAAATTCATGCTGTCCAGAATAAATAAAATCTGAGGTTAATTTTTTACATATATTAATTGTTCTAACACTTTTTATTCTCCCTCTTGAAATAAGTGGTTCATTTTACACAGCAGTTCTCAAGTCAGTTTTTTATGCCCACATTTGCCGACATCCTAAGCCATGTCATATCCCATGCTTTGAGCTCCTGTAATATCATGAGCTCCATCACCACTTCTGTAATTGAAGTTATCACGTTGTGATGAATTGATTCAGCCAAGAATAGTGTTGACATGCTTTTAATCCTCACCATTTAATATGGTCTTAAATCTCTTCACAAAAAAATTGTTACTGCAATTTTAATTTTTAGATATTCCTTACAAGCTGTAATGATCAAAATCATGCCATCATGCATGCAGACAGATTCTGGCCAGTAGGTCAGCTATAAGCATTAACCCAGGCTGTGGATTATTTCAGGGTTTCTCAGGTGGCACTAGTGGCAAAGAACCCAACTACCAATACAGGAGACACAAGAGATGTAGGTTTGATCCCTGGGTCGGGAAGACCCACTGGAGGAGGGCATGGCAACCTCTTTCAGTATTTCTTGCTTGGAGAATCTCATAGATACAGAAGCCTGGCAGGAGAATCTCCCATAGATAGAGGAGTCCTTAGGGTCACAAGAGTTGGATATGACTGAAGCAACTTAGCGAGTGGATCAATTCAGTTTTTATTTCTTTAGAAATGTGTGATCTACAAAACATAAAACATAAACACTGGAACACTAGAATAATAAAAACATCATAACAACACATTCAAATTTCTCCACAGGTCCTCAAGGGGATTTATTGGCATTATCTACAAAAAGCCCTTCAGATAACCATAAAGACTTGAAATAAAAATATGGAGAAAAAATGCTTCAATGAATTAAAACACATTTATCGGATTTAGAGATTGACTATTTACATTCTTATGATGTGCGGTTTCATGGTTAATGACAGGTTACTGATGAGTGATTTTTTTTTTTTCTCAACAACTGATATAAATTGAGCATTATTTGTTTCACAGAGGTTTTGAATCCCCTCTTTTATACTTGTCACCATTCTTGTTTTCTTTTTGTCTCAACAGACATGTTCATATTAGTGTCTTTAGTTCAATATTCATTCCTCACTTACTATTTAAAGGATAGATAAGACATCATCACTGATAAGAGGAGCAATATCATTGAAACATTAAGCTATTTATAAAATGGACTTGAGAATACAAAATAAAATTTTGCCTCTGAATGACATAATCACAAAATACCATTATCTCTCAAGGTACCATCTGAACACATGACATTAATGGAACACTACATGTAATTAAATTTAAAAAATAGCATGGAGAATGAAGGAAATATGTAATATCAAATCAAAATTGCAAGATCTCTACAATTACCCTTTAATATGTATGTTATAGCTAAGTAAATGCAACAGTTTAAGCAACAAAAGACTTCCAAAACAAAAGACACACTCAGTGCAATCATTTGGTTTGGTAATATAGAATTTTCCATGAAACTTACTCAATCCTTATGTCTCCATTGCTCAAGAGGGTCAGTTAGTATAATAAGGATTCCATGACATATTTTATTTTTTGCTCCCTTAATTCTCATTTACATACAGAAAATAGAAAAAGAGAGTGTTGAAATAATGAATAAAGGATGAAAGCAAAGAAAAATAAAGCCTCATGTCTATCTACACAGACATTTATTTGTATATCTAAATGACAAACATAAACTAGGCTGTTCTAGGATTGGGCTGATTATTTTTCTATATTATAAGAGTTTCTTGTAATTTTATATTATTCATTTGAAACCACCAGATGATTTTAAACAAGAATATTCTGATCTCCAGTTTAACATATACAGTAAGTTACCTACATAGCAAACTTCAAGCTGTGAACTTTTGAAGATGCAAATGTGAGTTCACATGTCCAATCACTTAGGTTAATTCTTATTTATGGCATATGTTGTCACAAGTGAGGTTTTTTTACAAGTGGTTGTGCTTTTGTGGACAAGCTGGAGATAGATCTGCAAGAGGACAACTTCATTGAACTCCCTGGTGTGTGACACAGGAGCGTACAGTGAAGACCGGATGGAATTGGAGGCCCAGAGAAAGAATGAAGAGACAAGGGGAAGAAGAAATAAACAAAGAACTGAAGAGACTTAGGATGCAGGTGGTGGCAAGGAGATTTTATTTGAGGAAGCACTGTTAGTTTTCGAGGCCCAGGGTCCTAACATAGACCGCTATATGACGGTTGAGACAATGGTTCAGAACTCAATCCAGTGCTAAGGTGTCACTTAAAGAAAAAAAGAGCTACTACCTAGACATCACTGGATAATTTTTTCAAGGTGGTAGATAGAATTGAATCCAGGAAGGAACCAAAACCTGTGTCATTAGCATCAGGCATGAGTGAAATTGCAGCTTGCACTCCATCTCTAATTGCTGATGATTCTTCAGCTCTTCCATTTTCTACTTCCTGTATCTCCTCTGGTCAGTAACAGTTCTTGCCAGCTCTTGAATGTCAGCTGTTGTACTGTACCACTGTACTTTTCAAAGTCTTGTTTCTGTTCAGTTGCTAAGTCATGTTCAACTCCTAGTGACTCCATGGATTGAAGTATGCCAGGCTCCTCTGTCTTCCACTATCTCCTAGAGTTTGTTCAAATTCATGCCCATTGAATCAGCGATGCCATGCAATCATCTCATCATCTGTCACTCCTTTCTCCTTCTACTATCAGTCTTTCCCAGCATCAAGGTCTTTTACAATGAAGTCAGCTCTTCCCATAAGGGAGCCAAAGTATTGGAGCTTAACCAACAGTCCATCCAATGAATATTCAGGGGAGATTTACTTAGGGGTTGATTGGATTAATCTCCTTGTGGTCCAAGGGACTCTCAAGAGTATTTTCCAGCACCACAAATTAAAATTATCAATTTTTCAGGAGCCAGGCTTCTTTATAGTCCAACTATCCTATCTGCACACATGACAACTGGAAAAAAACATAGCTTTGACTATATGAACTTTTGGAGGCATGGTGATGTCTCTGCTCTTTAATAGGCTGTCTAGGTTTGTCATAGCTTTCCTTTCAAGTAGCAAGTGTCTTTTAATTTCATGGCTGCAGTCAGTTAATGAATCATTGACTCATTCAATGATTGATTCATTCAATCAATGATTGAAAAATCAATCACTAATGATTTTGGAGCCCAAGAAAATAAAAGCTGTCACTGCTTTCACTTTACCACCTTCTATTTGCCATGAAGTGATGAGATCAGATGCTATAATTATATATATATATATATATATATATATATATATATATATATATATCTTAATGCTGAGTTTCAAGTCAGCTTTTTCACTCTTCTCTTTCACCTTCCATAGGCTCTTTATTTTCTCTTTACTTTCTCCCATTAGAGTGCTATCATCTGCATATCTGAGATTGCCAATATTTCTTCCAGAAATCTGGATTCCAGCTTGTGATTCATTCAGCCTGGCATTTTTCATGGTATACTCTTCATTTAAGCTAAATAAGCAGGGTGACAATATACAGCCTTGTCATACTCCCTTCTCACTTTTGAACCAATCATATTTTTTCCACATCTGGTTCTAATTGCTGCTTTTTGACCTGCATTCAGGCTTCTCAGAAGGCAAGTAATGTGGTCTGACACTCCCAACCCTTTTAAGAATCTTCTACCATTTGTGGTGATCCACATAGTTAAAGGGTTTAGCATGGTCAATGAAGCAGAAGTAGATTTTTTTTTTTCCCTTGAACTCCCTGTTTTCTCAAGGATCCAATGAATTTTGGCAATTTGATCTCTGGTTCCTCTGCCTTTTCTAAAACCAGCTTGTACATCTGGAAGTTCACAGACTGCTGAAGCCTAACTTGAAGGATTTTGAGCATAATCTTGCTAGCATGTGAAATGAGTGCAATTTTATGGTAGTTTAAACACTTTTTGGTATCACCCTTATCTAAGATTGGAATGAAAACTGACCTTATCCAGTCCTGTGGTCACTACTTAGTTTTCCAAATTAGCTGACATATTGAGTGTAGCACTTTAATAGCATCATATTTTAGGATTTTAAATAGTCAGTTGTAATGCTATCACCTTCAATAACTTTGTTCATAGTAATGTTTCCTAAGGCCCCAAAGATTTCACACTCCAGAATGTTTAAGTCTATGTGAGTGACCACCCCATCACGGTTATCCAGGTCATTAAGACCTTTCTGGTATAGTTTTCTGTATATTCTTAATCTCTTTTGCTTCTCTTAGCTCTTTATCATTTCTGTCCATTATTTTGCTCATCCTTCAATGAAATGTCCCCTTGATCTCTCCAATTTTCTTGAAGAGATCTCCAGTCCTTCCCATTCTATTGTCTTCCTCTTACTTTGCAGTGCTCATTTAAGAATGCTTTTTTATCTTTCCTTCTTATTTTCTGGCATTCTGCCTTCAGTAGTATATATCTTTCTACTTTTCCTTTGCTATTCAATTCTCTTCTTTCCTCAGCTATTTGTAAACCCTCCTCAAATAACCATTTTGTCTTCTTGCATTTCTTTTTTTGGGGGGGATAGTCTTGGTCACTCCCTCCTATGCAATGTAATGAATCTCTCTCTATAGTTCTTCCAGCACTTTGTTTACCATATCTAATCCCTTGAATCTCCACTGTATAATCATAAGGGATTTGGTTTAGATCATACCTGAATGCCCTAGTTTCTTCCCTTCTTTCTTCAATTTAAGTCTGAATTTTGCAGTAAGGAGCTCAAAATCTGAGCCACAGTCACTTCTAGGTCTTGTTTTACTGACTGTATAGTGCTTCTTCATGTTTGGCTGCAAAGAACAAAATCAATCTGATTTCAGTTGTGACAATCTGGTGATGTCTGTGTGTAGATGTCCATGTCTTCAGCTGTTGGAAAAGAGTGCTTGCTATGTCCAGCATGTTTTATTAATAAACTCTGCTAGCCTTTGCCCTGATTTATTTTGTACTCCAAGGCTAAACTTGTCTGTTATTCTGGGTATGTCTTGACTTTCTTCTTTTGCATTCTAATCCCCTATGATGTAAAGGGCATATTTTTGTTTGTTTGTTTTGGTGTTCTAGAAAGTTTTATAGGTCTTTATAGAGCTGGTTAACTTCACCTTCTTCCACATCGGTGGTTGGGGCATAGACAAATTACTGTGATGTTGAATGATTTGCTTTGGAAACGAGCTAAAATTATTCTTTCTTTTTTGAGACTGCACCCAAAGACTGAATTTTGGACTATTTTGTTGACAATAAGGGCTCCTCCATTTCTTCTAATGGATTCTTGCCCACAATATAAAATGATCATATGAATTAAATTTTCCCATTCTCATCCATTTTAGTTCCTAAGATGTTGATGTTTACTCTTGCCATCTCCTCCTAGACCATGTTGAAATTACTTTGATTGAATGTACCTAACATTTCAGGTTCCTATGCAATGTTGTTCTTTACAGCACCACACTTTACTTTCTACAACAGGCACATCCACAACTGAAAGTCATTCTTGCTCTGGCCTAGCCACTTCTTTCTTATTGGAGCTATCAGTAATTATTCTCTGTTCTTCCCCAGTAACATGCTGGACACCTTCCAAACGGGGGGTCGGGGGGGGGGAGGTCATGTTTAGGCTCAACTTTCTATCTTTTTTCCTTTCCCTACTGTCCATGGGCTTCTCCAGGCAAAGACGCTGAAGTGGGTTGCCATTTCCTTCTCCAGTGGATCGTATTTTGTCAGAACTCTTCACTATAACTCATCTTTCTTGAGTGGCCCTGCACCGCATGACTCATAGCTTCATTGAGTTATGAAAGCCCCTTTGTCAGAACAAGACTATGATCAATGAAGGGCAGATATGTACAGTAATAATATTATATATATATATATATATATATATATATATATATACACACACATATACATACACACAGTCTAATAATATTCAGTTATAAAAAGAAGAAAATCCTGACACTTGTAAAAACATGGATGGGCTTTGAGGACACTATGCTAAGTGTAACATAAGATTAAAAATCTTCAAGTTTTTGTTTTTATGCAATATTTGTGTGAGAAGTCTTCTAAGCCTATTGCAATACAGTACTATTAATACATAGGTAATCGTCTTAGTTGGGTACCTAAGCTAAATTTGTTGGAATTATTAGCAATTGGACTTACAAATGCACTCTCAGGACAGAATTCATTCATATGTTGAGGGCTGACTGAACTCAATAACTCATTTGAAATCAAATTCAAGTTAATTTCTTTCCCATGCTTTTTAAATCTATTTCTCTCACCAAATTTCCCATTTCTTTGAGGCACACAGTATTCTATCCACCCCTTAAGAAATAATTCTCAATATCTTTTCTACATTTTTTGTCAAACCTGATGCAAATTAGTCTATAATTCATCTCCTAAATATCATGCAGTGTTAGTGATTATAATCTGAGGTACTACCACTAATCTAATAATTTTATATGTACCAATTGGTCTTTTGAAGTGTATACTTTAAAATCAAGGTGAGACTTTGATATTTCCCTCTCAAAAATTCTTGATGATTCTATATTATATTCATGATAAATATCTAAGTCACTTCATATGTCATAATGTTGCCTTGACTTGTGTCATCTGTTTCTTCAGTTCATCTCACAAAAAAGTTGTCATTTGATTGAACTTGGTATCTAACCCTTTCCTCTTTCTGATTAATTACCATACATGCATTGTCACTCACTTTTCCTTACATGGCTAGATCCTAGTTATTCAACTATCAATTCTAATTAACTCCTTAGGAGAGCATTCCCTAGAAGCTGCTGGCTGACTTAGAATAATTTTGTAATTCTTTCTTAGTCCTTAGTGTCTTTATTTGCATAGTGCTCATCAAAATGTATGGTAACATCTTGTGTAATTTATTTCTATGACAATTAACTTTAAAATTGTTGAGAAAAGATATCATGAATTCTATTTCTGAACTTCTAGCATCTGCTTCTATACCACATTAAAATAAAGGCTGAAAAGTGCTTTTGAATTAATAAAGAAATTATCAAATAGTTGAGATTCAAT
>SJYR01001172.1:262269-272844 GCA_006410655.1 Kobus ellipsiprymnus
TTCTTCCTTTGAATCTTTCCACATATTCTAGGAAAAATTACATAAGTTAAAGATTAACTGGCAGAGAATAATAAAAAAGAATATACTTTAACCAAGCCAGTACAGCTTTGATTGTAAAATAGAAGAAGGAAATGACAAGGGATTAAAATTATAGTCTTGTTCCAGTAATATCACTACTTCAGAAGTTCTAAAACACAATTAAGATAATTCAAAGACTAAATAAATGGAAGGTATCACATATTCATTAATGAAAACACTATACAAATGAAATTTTGTTAAATTTATTTATAAAGATCTCATAATCTCTCAAGAAAACTGTTTATCCAGTTGATTGTAACATTTATATGAAAACATAAAAGGACTACAGTAGACAAAATCCTTGAAGAGGAAGAGTATACTATACAGTATCTCAGAATATATCATAAAGATACAACAATTGAGACAGTTTGATATTGGCTCAAACTTAATCCTTCTCCTACTGCCCCCAATCCTTCCCAGCATCAAAGTCTTTTCCAATGAGTCAACTCTGCATGAGGTGGCCAAAGTGCTGGAGTTTCAGCTTTAGCATCATTCTTTCCAAAGAAATCCCAGGGCTGATCTCCTTCAGAATGGACTGGTTGGATTTCCTTGCAGTCCAAGGGACTCTCAAGAGTCTTCTCCAACACCACTGTTCAAAAGCATCCTCATATATATTTATATTTATGGAGAAGGCAATGGTATCCCACTCCAGTACTCTTGCCTGGAAAATCCCATAGGCGGAGGAGCCTGGTGGGCTGCAGTCCATGGGGTCGGGAAGAGTTGGACATGACTGAGCGACTTCAATTTCACTTTTCACTCTCATGCATTGGAGAAGGAAATGGCAACCTGCTCCAGTGTTCTTGCCTGAAGAATCCCAGGGACAGAGGAGCCTGGTTGGCTGCCATCTCTGGGGTCTCACAGAGTCGGACATGACTGAAGCAACTTAGCAGCAGTAGCAGCAGCATATTTATATTTAATTATAGTATGATAGAATAAGTGACAAATGAATCCTTTTTTAATTAATGGTGATAATTTAACTGACATCTATAAATAATATATTTATTATATTATCCAAACAAGTCCTACCCCATACTTAAAAATAGATTCGAGTTGAATTGTAGATCATGATATTAAAAGCAGAAAAAATCATAGAAGGTGACATAGAGCAATATCTTCATGTCTTAGAGAGTTTGTAAATAGTACACAGATATAAAAATTTGATAGACTTCTCTATAGCAAATTTAAGAATTTATGGTCATATACTAGTCAGATCTAATAAAGCAGTAAATGAAAAAAAGGTATTAAAAATAAATGACAAAAATTTTACTGCATCAAAAAAGATTTAAAAAATGCTCCTCAGCAACTTTTGATTCCTGATTTAAGCACATAGAAGTTGCCAATACATTTTAGTAATAATGAAAAATCCAAGCAAATTGAAAAATGTACCTGAGAGATCAAGAAAGGAAGTGAAACCATAAGTCATATCATTATCTCCCAAACTGGAAGGACAGACAGGCAAACACAGAGAATCAAAAATTACTGAGACAGAGGACAGGAGTTACTGGAGGTTCAGGACAGACAATTCTGAGAGATTAGCAGTTTTACAGGGACCCAGTAATGGTTGCTGGAGCCCACATGAGTTTGTAAGTTTTACCTCCAGAGTGCTACCAGTTTCTCAGAATAAATAGATAAAAATTCCCTTATGTTTCCTGCAGGGGTGAGGGAAGGGAGACATCTTGAAATATACCAAGGCATTCTGTGCTCCTTAAATCTCTCCTCAGGTGAAACTATTTAAATAGAGTCAAATCTGTAGGATTTTATCAGAGCCTAACTGATTGTATCTCAGTTCAGTTGTTCAGTCCTGTCCAACTCTTTGCAACCCGCTGGACTGTAGCACGCCAGGCCTCCCTGTCCATCACCAACTCCCAGAGTTTACTCAAACTCACGTCCATCAAGTCGGTGATACCATCCATCCATCTCATACTCTGTCGTCCTCTTCCCCTCCCGCCTACAATCTTTCCCAGCATCAGGGTCTTTTCAAATGAGTCAGTTCTTCACATCAGGTAGCCAAAGTATTCATGTTTCAGCCATCAGTCCTTCCAGTGAATATTCAGGATTGATTTCATAGAGATGGATTGGATATATCTCTTTGCAGTCCAAGGGACTCTCAAGAGTATTCTCAACACCACAGTTCGAAAGTATCAATTATTTGGTGCTCTGCTTTGTTTATAGTCCGATTCTTACATCTGTACATGACTACTGGAAAAGCTATAGCTTGGGCTAGATAGAACTTTGCCAGCAAAATAAAGTCTCTTCTTTTTAATATGCTGTGTAGGTTGGTCAAAACTTCTTTTCCAAGGAGCAAGTAGTGTCTTTCCATTTCATGGCTGCAGTCACCATTTGCAGTGATTTTGGAGCCCCCCCCCCAAAAAAAAAATAAAGTCTGTCACTGTTTCCATTGTTTCCCCATCTATTTGCCATGAAGCGATGGGACCAGATGCCATGATCTTTGTTTTATGAATGTTGAGTTTTAGGTCAACTTTTTCAGTCTCCTCTTTTATTTTCATTAAGAGGCTCTTTAGTTCTTCTTCACTTTCGGCCATAAGTGTGGTGTCATCTGCATATCTGAGGTCATTGATATTTCTCCCGGCAATCTTAACTCCAGCTTGTGCTTCTTCCAGCCCAGGGTTTCTCATGAGGTACTCTGCATACAAGTTACATAAGCAGGGTGACTATATACAGCCTTGTGGTACTCCTTTCCTGATTTGGAACCAGTCTGTTGTTCCATGTCTAGTTCTAACTGTTGCTTCATGACCTGAATACAGATTTCTCAAGAGGCAGATCAGGTGGTCTGTTATTCCCATCTCGCTAAGAATTTCCCACTGTTTATTGTGATCCACAGAGACATTACTTTGCTGACTAAGGTCTGTCTAGTCAAGGCTATGGTTTTTCCTGTGGTCTTGTATGCATGTGAGAGTTGGACTGTGAAGAAGGCTGAGCACTGAGGAATTGATGCTTTTGAACTGTGGTGTTAGAGAAGACTCTTGAGAGTCCTTGGACTGCAAGGAGATCCAACCAATCCATTCTCAAGGAGATCAGCCCTGGGATTTCTTTGGAAGGAATGATGCTAAAGCTGAAACTCCAGTACTTTGGCCGCCTCGTGTGAAGAGTTGACTCATTGGAAAAGACCCTGATGCTGAGAGGGATTGGGGGCAGGAGGAGAAGAGGACGACAGAGGAAGAGATGGCTGGATGGCATCACTGACTCGATGAGCCTGAGTCTGAGTGAACTCTGGGAGTTGGTGATGGACAGGGAGGCCTGGCGTGCTGCGATTCATTAAGTCGCAAAGAGTTGGACACGACTGAGTGACTGAACTGAACTGATAGAGTCAAAGGCTTTGGCATAAGGGAAAGTAAACACACAATTTACTTGATGCTGACATTCCATGCAGAGCAAAGGATATACCCAATTCCAGCTCCCTCTAGCCCTCTACATGGAAGAAAGAGAATACCCAGTCCAGTCCACTCTAGCCATCCTGTCCCAGATAAGAGGGTATAAAAAAGCACTTCTGAAATTAACACTCCAGAAACACAGACTCCCTGACCCATTGCTATCACTTTACTTAAGTCATAATTACAACAGTTCTTTTACCCAGTTTATCTGTCTGATTATGAAGAAAAAGTATAAGGCGAACTAAAGATCAAAAAATAGTTTGAAGAGACAGAGCAAGCGTCATATGTAGTTAGATATGCCAGCGGAGTTGGAATTATCAAACTGGAAATTTAAAACAACCATGATTCATATGCTAATGCTCTTGTGCAAAAGTAGACAGCATACAAGAACAGATGGGCAAGTAAGCAGACAGATAAGAATTCTAAGAAAAAACCAAAATGAATTGTTAGAGATAAAAAACATTATAACTGAAATGTCCTCAGTAGCTATTAATAATTAATATTAATAGTGGGCTTATTAAACTGAACACAGCTGAGGAAAGAATCTCTGAACCTGAAGATATCTCAATATAAACTGTCAAAACTGAAAGTCAAAAAGAAAAAGGACTGAGAAAAGAGAACAAAATATATAAGAACTGTGAGACTACTAAAGGAATTGAAATTGAAATTGAAATTGAAGTCACTCAGTCATGTCTGACTCTTTGCGACTCATGGACTGTAGCCCACCAAGCTCCTCCGTCCATGGGATTCTCCAGGCAAGAATACTGGAGTGGGTTGCCATTTCCTTCTCCACTAAAGGAAAACATGCACCTAATGAGAATATCGGAAAGAAATTAAAGCAAGAAAGAAAAATGAAATATTTTATATAATGGCACTGAGAATTTTCCCAAATAATGTCAGACAATAAACTACAGATCAGAAAACAAAGCAGAATGAATGTAAAAAAAATAAAACTACCTCTGGGTATATCATAATTGAACTATAGAAAATCAAATTTAAAAATTCTGATAAAAGCCAGATGAAGAAGCACTTTACCCATAGAGAAGAATGTATATTCTTCTCAAGCTCATAAAAGAATATTCATAAAGATAGACCATATTTTGGGCCAGAAATTATATCTTAATGAATTAAACTGGATAGAAACATTATAATATCTGTTCTCAGATCACAATGGAATTGAACTACTAAACAATAAAAGAAAGATAGGTGGAAAATACCAAAATACTTGATTAAACAAGACACTTTAAAATAATATATGATTCAAGAAGAAATTTCAAAAGAATTTTTAAAAATATTTGACTTAATAAAAATGAAACCATGACTTACTAAAACTCATGGGATACAGTAAAAACAGTGCCTTTTGAAAACTATGTTATTGAATGTATATATTAGAAGAAAGATCTAAAAATTAATAATCTAAGCTTCCACCATACTTAACTAGAAAAAGAAGAGCAAACTAAATCTAAAGTAAGCTGAAGGAGAGAGCAGAAATCAATGTAATTGAAAATATTAAATCTATAGAGAAAGTCAACAAAACCAAAATCTAGTTTTGAAAAGGTCAGTATAATAGATGACCATCTAGCTAGGCCAACTAAGAAAAACAGAGAGAGGACTTCAATTACTATTATCAGAAATGAAAGAGGGAACATTACTCTAGAACCCATGGAAATTAAAATTATATTCAGTAGACTATTATGAGCAATTCTATGTCCACAAATTTGATAACCTAAATGAAATAGAGCAGTTTCTTGAAAGGCACACTATCAAAATATATACAAGAAGAAATGGAAATAGATTGAATTGATAATTAATAAATTTCCAAAATGAGAAACATCAGGTCCAGAAGAACTCACTTGAATGGAGCACGGAAGCCTTCTCTCAATATGATCATCATCTAATTCTGTCAAACTATTGTGCACTTATGCTGACAGTTTGAATTAAGTTAATAAACTAATTATTAGCTTGTAATGAATAAAATTCTATTGAACTTGGTACTTTTTCCCAAGCTATTTTCTAGAATTAGATATAGACAAAATTCAAACTGATCTTCTTAGAAACAAATAATTCAACTATAGTAATTTTTTTTCTATGAAATGTGGACTAAGAGTGACAGGTGATATAATGAGGTAGTTTAATGAATAAATCAATGGACTACTTCTTGTTTACAATGGAGTGGGGTGAAATATACAAAATAAGTAACAAGATAATTTCGAGTAGATTGTATTGCAAATAATTAGCCTACAGGTTGTCCCTTCCACACCATTTCCAACATGACGCTTCTATCTCAGGTTACTATGCACCCACCACTCTTAGAATCTCAGGGAAGGAAAGCATCAGAAGAAATGTCAAGGGGAAATCCAGAATCAATTCTTAATATCAATTTCAAAAGGAATATTTCAAAACTTCTGACAGAGGTAAAATGCTTATATTTTGCATTTGCAAAGGCTAAGCTTTTTGAAGTCAACTTCTGAAAATCCAAGGTTCTAACAAACTTTAAAAGGGGGAAAACTACAAGACAATGTAAATCAGGCTCTCTATTATAAGTAAAATAAAATTAATGAACTTGGGAGGATGAAGAAGAAGTCCAGAAAAATGAAGGCGTTAGGACAAGTTTAGGAAGTTAGGGAGACAAGACCTTGTGTCTAGGATTCAGACTAGAATAGAAGAGCAATAAATTATCATGTTTATTACCTTCCAAGGCACTCTACCTCCATGTGTATGTGTGCTCAGTTGCTTCAGTCATGTCCAACTCTGCAACCCTATGACTGTAGCCCGACAGGCTCTTCAGTCCATGGGATTGTCCAGGCAAGAATGCTACAGTTGATTGCCATGCCCTCCTCCAGGGGATCTTCCTGATCCAGGGATCGAAGCTGCATCTCCTGAATTGCAGGGGGATTATTGACTCACTGAGCCACCTGAGAACTATGCTATGCATTTCTCCTCTCCACAAATCTATGGGAATTTAGATCAACAATGGGAAGAAAGTGGGTGGGAAATATGCACACTGAGTAATAAAGAATTCAAATGACTTGGTTTCTCCTTCGTTGTACTGAAATTATCTCTCCTTAGCACAGTTAAGCTTGTGATAGAAATCAAGTAGTAATCATTAGACAAAATTACCATTCAGGAGCAGCTGAGTTTATAATCTGAAACATACTCAGTTAACAGTTAAAGAAATGTGATATTTGCTTTCAGAGAAATATATTGTGTATTAGAATAGAGAGTACCCGGGGAGACAGACCTATGTTAGCTATGTAGGTTAGAAGAATCAGGATTCTTCATTGTAAAGCAACAGAAGCCGACTTTTAGAAAAATAATATTGGCTGGGTCAGAATTTTTGGAAGGGTGAAAAACTAGGTTGAGGCTAAGTTTTCAGAATCAAAACAAAACATTACAAGAAACCATGGAAAAGAGATCTAAGGAAGAGATGGAGAATTCCAAGCCAGAACTAAACTTGACTGTTTCAGTGACAAGCATCAAAACTCTTTTGTGCAATAAACAGTACTGGGACAGCATTTCTTAAGAAATGGGATAGCTCAACTACCCCTTTAAAAAACAAAGAGCAAGGCAATAAACATACAAAATCCCTCAAAAAATAAAAGTAAAAGGAGCCTAAAAAGCACTTTTTGTGTTCTCATTGTACTCTTATCTACACTGAAGAATGAGCTTCCCTGATGGCTCAGTGGTAAAGAAACTGCCTTTCAATGCAGGAAACAAGGGTTTGATCCCTTAGTCAGAAAGATCCCCTGGAGGAGGAAATGGCAATCCACTCCAGTATCTTTGCCTGGGAAATCCCAGTTGCAAAAGATTCAGACATGATTTAGTGACTAAAACAGCAACAAAACTGAAGAATATTAATTAAGATGCAGATATGAGCTGCTAAAATATGATCATTCTAAGAAGAAAATGCATTAAGAGCAAAAGACGTAAAGATAGACAAGGGCTTGATGTGTTTAAGAAATAGCATGTAAATCACGGCCAATAGTGGAGAAGGAAATGGCAATCCACTTCAGTGTACTTCCCTGGAGAATCCTATAGACAAAGAAACATGGGTTGCAAAAGGCCAACACGAATTAGCAACTAAACCACCACCACGACGACCACCATAGCCGATAGGGGGTTTCCCTGATGTCTCAGCTGGTAAAGAAACCACCTGCAATTCAGGAGATGCTAGAGACACTAGTCAATCCCCTGGAGAAGGAAATGTCAACCCAGTCCAGTATTTTTGCCTAGGAAATCCCATGGACCGAGGAGCCTGGCGGGCTACAGTCCACAGGGTCATGAAGAGTCAGATACAACTGAGTGACTAAGCATATGGCTGATAGAGGATGATTTTTAGATTAATGTAAATTGAACTTGGAGAGAGGGGATTTTATTTTATTTTTCATTAAACTTTTTATTTTATATTGGAGTGTAGCCTATTAACAATCTTGTGGTAGTTTCAGGTGAATAATAAAGGGATTCATCCATGCACATACATGTATCCATTCTCCCCCAAACTCCCCTCCCAGCCAGCCTGCTACATAGCGCTAAACAGAGTTCCCTGTGTTATACAATTGGTCCTTGTTGTTCATTCATTTTTAAATATAACAGCATTTACCTAGACAAGATACCTTAGGCTAGGCTAAGGAATATAAATGTATTCTAAGATAAGTTTCAAGTCGCTAAAACTTTCTTTAGGAGTGACATGATCACATTTGTCCTTCACAATAATCACTCAAATGTAGGGGGTTGGGGGAGAGTGGGAATGGATTATTGAGGATCAAGAGAATAAGTAGAAAAACCAGATGGATGAATACCACAATAATCTTGGTGAGGTGTGATATCAAATTAGTTCTGCACAACAAAACAGGTCTCAGGGAACGTGTTTAAAAATATAATACAAGTCCTCTGGCATTGTATTTAAATCTTTAATTCACAGTGTTCAGCTCAAATAATTTTATTCAGTGCTCTTAATTGGTTGATAGCTACACATGAATCTGAAAAACAAACAAGAACAAAAACACATACTGAGTGCTTCTATTGAGTGGGGTACTATCACTCAAATTCTATTATTTAACTCTGAAAGTGTGGGATTTCTATGGCCATTTTAGAGAAAAATAAACAGAAAAACACTATTTACTCAAGGCCTTTAGTTGGTGTGTAGTTAGCCAATTAAATGAGTGGAATACTTCAAGGAATTCAGTATGAAATCAAATGTCTTCAAGTTCAACACCCTTTTCAGAGAAACAGACACATTTCAGTAAAAGTGATTTTCTATCTACCTATGTTGAAAGTATTTTCAGCAGTTAATAATTCCATTCCCTTCCTGCTGATATTGACAGGGATAATAATTTTATGATGATTAAAACATATAAAAATATAATTATAATAGCAAAAGTAATTAATGCATTCATATATATTTATTGTTAATATATTTACTACTTAATGTTAAATCAGTATGCAGCATATAATATGGGAACTTTTTTTATGATCTGTAAATCAAAGAATGTTTTGTGTGAGTGTGTGTATAGAAAGAGTGTTAAAGGGAAGTTTCAAAATCTGTTTCTTTTTTCTAAAATAAAACCAAAAATAAGTAAAATATTTAAGTTAATTCATAGTATCTGGTTTAGTAGATTAAAAACAACAGCAAAAAAGAAAATGGCCCCAGGGATCCCACCGACATGGCTGTGCAGAGTGAGGAAGTGGCTCCCAAGCCAGACTGTACAACTTGTCTCTTATACACATCTAGATGTGTATAAGAGACAGTCAGAATAGGATGTTATAATTTGGGAAAATGGAAAATATTTACCAGCTTTTGTAAAGTGTAACATATTTATTCATTTGTTCATCTTTATCATCCACTAAGAAAAACAGAAAAAGTGATCAGTCACATTCAAGACAATAAATAATATACATTAGATAAATTAATAACTAATTAAAATCAAGGATTCCAATAAGTGATAAGTTCTAGAGAAGAAAACAAAGATGAATCATGTACTGGAGAACAGAGTAAAACATGTCTCACTGGATCATTTAGATGCTGTTGTCTGAAATTCCAATCAATTAGGTGGAAATTGATCAAAGTCATAAGCTATGCTTCATGAAGATCTGGGTGAAGATTCTTTTGGGTTGTGGAAAGAACCCACAAGAGCTGCAAAAGAGGGATTTTATGTTGGGTAAGTTTAAGAAATAGCAAAGAAGTGCACAGGGATGGAGAACAGTATGAGGATTAGAGTAAAAGATGAACTTAGAGAATTAAGAGAATGGAGACCACATTAAAGAAAACATTTGAAAAATATTAATGCTTTATCAGGAATCTTTTGGCAAGCTTTTAAGCAGAGGAGTGGCAGATGTGATTTATGTGTTTAAAAGCACATTTTGGCTGCTCTGTGGAGTGTGGGAGCAGAGCAAGAATTTAGGTGACTCCTGGAATTGTCCTTATAGAAAGGTGGGAGCCAGAGGCTGGGGTAACAATGATAACTTTAAATCATATGGAAAGATACTGGGCAAAGAACAGGCTTAGGCCTAGAGGGAGTTGTAGGTGAAAGGGAGGTAAGGATGCAGTTCAAATGATCAGTTGATATTAATGCTATTTAGGCTGAAAATTGTAATTAAATTATGTGACTGGCTGTCATAATTGAGTGAAATAATTGTATGCCATTTTTAACACAAAGTAGGCACCGATACATAAAACAGATTATATTAACACTTAATTCATAGTTCCAGTACAAACCATTCACAATATATGAGGATATACATTGTACTCCTTTTGCACATTACTTAAACTCAATCAGTTCAGTTCAGTTCAGTCACTCAGTCACATCCGACTCTTTGCAATCCCATGAATTGCAGCACGCCAGGCCTCCCTGTCCATCACCAACTCCTGGAGTTCACTCAGATTCATGTCCAGCAAGTCAGTGATGCCATCCAGCCATCTCATCCTCTGTCGTCTCCTTCTCCTCCTGCCCCCAATTCCTCCCAGCATCAGAGTCTTTTCCAATGAGTCAACTCTTCGCATCAGGTGGCCAAAGTACTGGAGTTTCAGCTTCAGCATCATTCCCTCCAAAGAAATCCCAGGCCTGATCTCCTTCAGAATGGACTGGTTGGATCTCTTTGTAGTCCA
>SJYR01001172.1:273259-296380 GCA_006410655.1 Kobus ellipsiprymnus
TTGGTCATAACTTTCCTTCCAAGGAGTAAGCGTCTTTTAATTTCATGGCTGCAATCACCATCTGCAGTGATTTTGGAGCCCAAAAAACTAAAGTCTGACACTGTTTCCCCATCTATTTCCCATGAAATGATGGGACCAGATGCCATGATCTTCGTTTTCTGAATGTTGAGCTTTAAGCCAACATTTTCACTCTCTCTTTCACCTTCATCAAGAGGTTTTTCAGTTCCTCTTCACTTTCTGCCACAAGGGTGGTGTCTTCTGCATATCTTAGGTTATTGATATTTCTCCCAGCAATCTTGATTCCAGCTTGTGCTTCTTCCAGCCCAGCATTTCTCATGATATACTCTGCATATAAGTTAAATAAGCAAGGTGACAATATACAGCCTTGATGTACTCCTTTTCCTATTTGGAGCCAGTCTGTTGTTCCAGTTCTAACTGTTGCTTCCTGACCTGCAAACAGGTTTCTCAAGAGTCCAGTGAGGTGGTCTGGTATTCCCATCTCTTTCAGAATTTTCCACAGTTTATTGTGATCCACACAGTCAAGGGCTTTGGCATAATCTATAAAGCAGAAATAGATGTTTTCCTAGAACTTTTGCTTTTTCCATGATCCAGAAGATGTTGGCAATTTGATCTCTGATTCCTCTGCCTTTTCTAAAACCAGCTTGAACATCTGGAAGTTCATGGTTCATGTACTGATGAAGCCTGGTTTGGGGAATTTGGAGCATTACTTTACTAGTGTGTGAGCTGAGTCCAATTGTGTGGTAGTTTGAACATTCTTTGGCATTGCCTTTCTTTGGGATTGGAATGAAAACTGACCGTTTCCTGTCCTGTGGCCGCTGCTTAGTTTTCCATTTGCTGGCATATTGAGTGCAGCACTTTCACAGCATCATCTTTCAGGATTTGAAATAGCTCAACTGGAATTCAACTGAATATGTGTACATTTACTTGAACTAAATGCACACAAATGACAAATGCATAATCACCAACAAGACTCTAATCCTTTGCCCCACTGTTATGTGAGGCATTAGCCTATTGTATCCTTGAAATGGAATTATCATCAATGCCAAAAGGCTTGCAGGTATATTCAGCATATCAATTCTACATAACTAAATAGAGTTCAGAGGAGGTATTTTTAAAATACAATACAAATTCCTTTGCATCAGTATTTATATACCCCACATTAATGTAGAATATCTTTCTATTCACAATGTGTAGCTCAAATAATTTTATTCTGAAATCCTAAATTAAGAGTTGCCCAAGACCTTGTCTTTTGCTGGAAATTACATATTTAATATAATTTACAAAGAAAATTTACTTGGCTAAAAGGATTTTAAAGAATTTTGCCTACACAAATAGTTTTCTGTCTTTGATATTACAGTAATTCTCCCACATATGAATGAGTTCCATCCTGACGGAGTGTTTATAACTATGATTTGTTCAGTAGTCCGGCAAAGTTAGCTTAGTTATCCAAAGAACACAGTCAGCTATATGGTACTGTAATGTAGGATATACTACTGCTGCCACTGCTAAGTCACTTCAGTCGTGTTCGACTCTGTGTGACCCCGTAGACAGCAGCCCACCAGGCTCCCCTGTCGCTGGGGTTCTCCAGGCAAGAACACTGGAGTGGGTGTACAATATACTACTTTTCACACAATGAAAACACAGCAAATAAAAACAAGTAATGTTATAGTACAGTACCTTGAAAAGTACAGTAGTATAGTACAGCAGCTGTCAAGCAGGAGCTGACGAGTAGAGTTACTGACTGGAAGTGGGAGAAGAGGTGGGAGGTGGTAGACCTGAAGGATTGTCAGTAGAAGATGGGAGGCAAGCTACAATTTCAATTGCATCTGATGATAGAGCGTGCGTTCAAGTCTTAGTTCTCAACTTGAAGGTTTGTACATAGAGAACATTGTACTGTAATATGGAATAGCACATAAAATTATTGGCTTTATTTTTTTAATATAGAAAACTATTACTACTCTATAAATTCAGTAACAAGTCGAAATTTATCTGGATATTTTAAAATTGTTATGTATTTCATGGATTTTTTAAAACTCATAATATCTAAGTAAATGTATATTCTGTTCTGTCTCCTAACGTCTATACTACATAAGTGTTTTTCCTTTTTCTTTAAAGGAAAAAAAGTCTCTATTTACTTCACATATGAATTCCCAACTAGGATTTTAGATTCTAATTTTTGCTCTTATATCATAAGTGTTTGAGATAGTCTTATTGACACCATTGGGCTTCCCAGGTGGTGTTAGTGGTAAATAACCCATCTGCCAATGCAGGACATGTAAAAGATGCAGGTTTGATCCCTGGGTTGGGAAGATCCCCTGAGGAGGACATGACAACCCACTCCAGTATTCCTGCCTGGAGAATAGCCATGGACAGAGGAACCTGGCAGGATACATTCCATATGGTCACACAGAGCCAGACACAACTGAAGTGACTTACCACCTAGGCACAATGACATCAGAATAATAAATTCTACTATCATTTTCTATAATGGGAAATTTTAAGCAAGCCATTTAAGAGGAATAAAATTTCACTTCAATTAGAAGTTTTCAAGGTAATTGTTATAATGGTAGTTATTTTTCACTTAAAATGTATACCTTTGGGTGTAAAATTTTACCAGATTCTTTGTTCCTTATGTCCACGATATCTTTGATATTTATTTTGCTGAATAGTCAAGATTATATATTACCTTTTAAGAATATCCTCAGTTCAGTTCAGTTCAGTTGCTCAGTTGTGTCCGACTCTTTGAGACCCCATGAACTGCAGCACGCCAAACCTCACTGTCCATCACCAACTCCCAGAGTCCACCCAAACTCATGTTCATCAAGTTGATGATGCCATCCAACAATCTCATCCTTTGTCATCCCCTTCTCCTCCTGCCCTCAATCTCCCCCAGCATCAGGGCTTTTTCAAATGAATCAACTCTTCACATCAGGTGGCCAAAGTATGGAGTTTCAGCTTCAGCATCAGTCCTTCCAATGAATATTCAGGTCTGATCTCCTTTAGGATGGACTGGTTGGATTTCTTTGCAGTCCAAGGGATTCTCAAGAGTCTTTCCCAACATCACAGTTCAAAAGCATCAATTCTTCAGCGCTCAGCTTTCTTTATAATCCAACTCTCACATCCATACATGACCACTTGAAAAACCATATTCTTGACTAGACGGACATTTGTTGACAAAGAATAGCCTTACTTATCACTGTATTTATGAATTTTTAATCCCATAAAATAAAATTTCCTACTTTCTCCCTGTTAGTACTCCCTGTACCAACAAAATTTCTATTTTAAAGCCTACAACAATTAACTATATTTGGTCAGTCACGTGGTTTTCTTCATAGGCAACCTGTATGCTCTTTGAGAGTAATGCATATCACTTGTTCATATCTCTGTTTCCAAAAGAAACAGCCCTTCTCATAGATGACCATTGAATGAACAAAAATCTTATATTTATGACCTTAGTTATTGTGACTAAACATAACATACATATTAGAATGATGGAGGTTTTTACAATTTTATGTGTCAATAAATGATGGACAAAGAATATTGACTTTTTTGTATGTGTGATTTATTTTTTGTTTTGTTTTTTTCTATATATAACTCCAACTGTACTTTACTGACAGCAGCTTTTTTTCTTCCTTTAATAAGGAATTCAGGGGAAAGAAAACAGAAAAACTGTGCTTGTACATTGTGAATATGTATTCCCACTGAATGTGATTCCATGAGATACTGCGACCATCATCATTGAATCCTAATTTTACTGCATTTAATATACACTCGTATCTTCAGAGACCTTGTGGAATCTATGTACATCTTGGCTGATTCAACTGGGTGTTTTTTGTTTGTTTGCTTCAGGAGCTGTGATCGTTACAGTACTGAAGTGAACAATCAGGACTAGTATCTTACCTGAATGAATTTATCTTTATGAATCTGTCTAACGAAGGCTTTAAAATAAGCATGTTCAAGTGTCCAAAGAGTGAAATGAGCAGACAAGATTGTGAGATAGAGCTGATGTACTATTTAGGTTATCCTTTTGACAGTGTACCTTCCTCTGTTTCAGAGATAGAAAAATATTAACTGTACGTAGATTCCTTTGGGGTTGGAGTTACAGAGTGGGAGCAGGTTTTATTAATCAGATACATTTGCTCAGACTTGTCAGGACTGAATGGGTAGAAGAGGTAGCACAGGAAGTGCCCATCCTGCAATGTGGGTTACCATCCTGCAACTGTCTCTTATACACATCTAACACTTTGGGCTTTATTTTGAAAACGTGACTTATTCCAAGGCTATTGTTTGAGACTGACTAGAAATCATTATCATGTCCTTAATAACCACAGGCCTTCTATAGCTCAGGACATTTTACCTGCTAAATTAAACCTCTTATGCATCTGTTAGACTCAATTGCATCACAATTATTATGATCATAATAAAATAACAGTTGTGAAAGGAAATAGGACTTTCAGAGAATGTGGTCATTTTTGGTATACTTAACTGCCTCTTTTATTTAGGTTTAAGCTTTTAAACTTTTATTTCCTTTGTTTTCTTCCCAATAAAAGAATACTTTGGCATTATGATTAATTGAAATATATGCTTCAGAAATTGATTTTGTAAACTGCAACATAATAATCTGTAATGAACTATTTTGAGAGAACCTAACTTGTGACTCAGTGGGTAAAAAAAAAAAATCTGTCTGAAATGTGGAAGGCCTGAGTTCAATCCCTGTGTCCAGATGATCACCTGGAGAAGGGCATGGTAACCCACTCCAGTATTCTTGCCTAGAGAAGTCCATGGACAGAGGAGCCTGACAGTCCATGGGTTCACAAAGAGTCAGACACAACTGAGCAACTAACACCCTTAACTTACTACTGTAAAAACATTTTCTTCAAATTTTTATATTCTATAGTTATGGAAATATGTCTTCTTCTAAAAGGCAATATTATTTGAATTAGATAGCTTCATTAATGGCTTGCTTCAGATTAAAAATTTTTGGGTAAATTAGGGATTGGGATTTACATATGTACACTAATATAGATAAAATAAATAACTAATGAGAATCTACAGTATAGCTCAGAGAACTCTACTCAGTTCTCTATTATGACCTGAACAGGAAGAAATCCAGAAAAGAGAGAATATATATATATATATAGCTGATTCAGTTTTCTGTACAATAGAAACAAACACAACATTGTAAAAAGTAAAACCTACTAAAAATTTCATTAATAAAATTTAATTAGTTTCCATACTGAAATGAATATTTCGTGAGAATTTATGCTAATATCTCTTCTAAGTACTTTTACATATACAATTTTATTTAGTCTCATTAATCAAACAAACAAAATCAAAGCATCTATGATTTGGACCCAATTATTATTGGACAGTCAGATTAAAAAACTGAAGTATAAAAATATAAGGGACTATTAGTCATAAAATAGAAAGAAATCATGCTATTTTCAGTAACATGGATGGACCTACAGCTTATCATACTAAATCAAGTAAGTTATTGCTTATATGTAGAATCTTAAAAATTATGCAAATAAACTCACATACAAACCAGGAATAGATTCACAGACATAGGAGACAAGCTATAGTTACCAAAGGGGAAAGGAGGGGGGAGGATAAACTATGAAGTTTTGATTAACATATCAACACTACTATATATTAATAGATAATCAATAAAGACCTACTGCATAGCACATGAGACTATACTCAATATTTTGTAACAAACTATAAGGGAAACAAATCTGAAAAATATACATATATACATATGTACAACTGAATCACTTTGATGTAATACATCTGAAACAAACAACATTGTAAATTAACAATATTTAAATTAAACATTTTTTAAAAAATGGGGCATAAAGAGGATTAAGTGTATCCAGTGTTTAAAGGCTGAACACTGAAGAACTGATGCCTTTGAACTGTGGTGTTGGAGAAGACTTTTGAGAGTCTCTTTGACTGAAAGATAAAACCAGTCAATCTAGATGTAAGTGTTGGACCATAAATGCCAACAAAATGATGCTTTTCAATTGTGGCGCTGGAGAAGACTCTTGAGAGTTCCTTGGATTGAAAAGATATCAAGGCAGCCAATCCTAAAGGACATCAACACTGAATATTCACTGGAAGGATTGATGCTAAAGATGAAAATCCAATACTTTGGACACCTGATGTGAAGATCTGACTCATTGGAAAAGACTGATGTTGGGAAAGATTGAAGGCAAGAGGAGAAGGGGAGGATAGATGATGAGATGATTGGATAGCATCACCAACTTAGTGGACATGAGTCTGAGCAAACTCCAGACAGGGAAGTTTGGACAGGAAGTGATGGACAGGGAAACCTGGTGTGCTGCAGTCTATGGGGTTCCAAAGAATAGGACATGACTGAGTGACTGAAAAACAACAACAACAAATTTTACAGAGTCATCATGTGGCACAACTAAAATTTTTAAATTAGTAGTTTGACATCAGAGACATAACTCTTAGTGACTTTATTGGAATGCCTGTGTCATGAACAGCACATCGCTTTTTGGTAGATTTCTATATAAATTTGAGCAATTGTGTCACAATTTTAAAGAATTATTTAAGGGATGATGGATCATTACCCAGCTTTTTGAATGGAAAATATTTTTACAACTATATTGTGAATACCAGGATTTTCATCATAAAATTATACATGTGAAGCAATCAGTTTCTTCTTTTCAAGTATCAGTTCGGTTCAGTAGCTCAGTCGTGTCCAACTCCTTGTGATCCAGTGAGCCGCAGCACACCAGACCTCCCTGTCCATGACCAACTCCTGAAGTCCACCCAAACCCATGTCCATTGAGTCGGTAATGTCATCCATCCATCTCATCCTAAGTTGTCCTCTTCTCCTCCTGCCTTCAATCCTTCCCAGCATCAGAGTGTTTTCAAATGAGTCAGTTCTTTGCATCAGGTGGTCAAAGTACTGGAGTTTCAGCTTTAACATCAGTCCTTCCAATGAACACTCAGCACTGATCTCCTTTAGGATGGACTGGTTGGATCTCCTTGCAGTCCAAGGGACTCTCAAGAGTCTTCTCTAACCCCACAGTTCAAAAAGTTTAATTCTTTAGTGCTCAGCTTTCTTTATAGTCCAATTCTCACATCCACACATGACTACTAGAAAAACCATAGCCTTGATTAGATGGACCTTTGTTGGCAAAGTAATATCTCTGATTTTTAATATGCTGCCTAGGTTGGTCATAACTTTCCTTCCAAGGAGTAAACATCTTTAAAATTCATGGCTGTAATCACCATCTGCAGTGATCTTTGAACCCCCCAAAATAAAGTCTGTCACTGTTTCCATGGTTTCCCCATCTATTTTCCATGAAATGATGGGACCAGATGCCATGATCTTAGTTTTCTGAATGTTGAACTTTAAGCCAACTTTTTCACTCTCCTCTGTCACTTTCATCAAGAGGCTCTTTAGTTTCTCTTCACTTTATGCCATAAGAGTGGTGTCACCTGCATATCTGAGGTTATTGATATTTCTCCTGGCAATCTTGATTCCAGCTTGTGCTTCATCCAGCCCAACATTTCTCATGATGCATATAAGTTAAATAACCAGGGTGACAATATACAGCCTTGACATACTCCTTTTCCTATTTGGAACCAGTCTGTTTTTCCATGTTTCAAGTATAAGTCTCCCTTATAAACTTTGTTTCTCTAAAATTATCCAAATGCAACATGAAAACAACATGTAAACCACAGCAACATAATATTTACAATGAAACAGATCACATCAGAACAATATTATCTGAAGAAAGGCCACCAAGTACAGCCAAACCAGGTCAGTTGGGAAGAGTTCTCTGCTGTCTCAGGTGGACATGGTGGAGGACATGCGTCAAAGTGGTGAGCATGCACAGGAGGTGTATGACAGCTCCCCAAGAACTTCCTCAGGATCAGTGATTCACTACAAATGCTTAGATCTCAAAGAACTGTTATACTCACAGTTAAAATTTATTACGTAAAAAGATATAGATTAAAACTTTCAATGGTAACAGATGCATGGGATAAAATCAGAGAGAAAACAGGTACAAGTTTCCATTCATCTTCTCCTATTGAAATCATATGGACCATACTTAATATTTTCAAAAATAATGTGCAATAACCACATTGCTGACAAAGGAAACTGACCTGAGCCTTGGTATCCAGGATTTATTGAGATTTGGTTACATAAGCATGTAGTGCCTGATGACTGACTTTAGTTCCTCAGTCCTCAGCAGCTACCCCTTTCAGAGTTCAGAATAATGCAATGTGGCTCAAGGATCTTGCCATTAAGCATACTAGTGCTAAAAACTATTTGGCTTGGTCCAAGGCCACGAGTATGCAAAGACATGTTTAGCAAGCAAAATATTATAAGTTCTCAGAAGCTATCTCCATGGAGAGGGTCAAGGGGCATTTTTTCAGGAGAGGGTGAAATGTATAGGGTTTGAATATTTCCAGCTTTTTAAGTTAATACTTAACTGCCCAGCAGGCTGAACTAAAAAACTCTATTGTGAAATAAATTAATAACTTGTTTTGAGATTATAGGAAGTAACTTGATACCTATTTTTGACAGAATAAAGAGGAGAGGAGGCTTGACTAAATGTAAACAAATCAAGTACGTATTGTTCTATAAAATTCATGCTAAGGATGAGTGGAAGTGGAGAAGAAATTGTGTGTGAATCATAGTTAAATGTTGACTCCGACAGATTGAAAGAATCGGATGAGGTGATATACCTACACACATACACACACACAGATGCAAAAAAAGCATAGACCTGTCTGATGTAATATTTTTCTCTGTTCTAGGTAAGGTCTATACTCCTAGAACAGAGTTATACTCCTAGGATAGATTGTTGATAAGAAATTTTCCACAGCAAATAATCATAAAACTCATTGTAGCAACTATTTTGAAATTTATTTTCCACCTTCCCCCAAATGGTTAGTGATGTTGAGCATCTTTTCACAATTATTGGCCATCTGTACCTCTTTGTTGGTGAAAAAACAAACACAGCATTGTAAAACAAATTAATTAAAAAGAAACAATTATAAAAACATTTTCACTCACTCACCCAAGTCCTTCCTCATATATTTTTCTAAACATGAAGATTCAAGAATATCTATGTTTATTTAAAATCTACAAGCAAGTGAATAAAAAGTAATATAACCACACAGTAATACTAAAAATGTGTAAGCAGAAGATATAAAAACTAAATAATCGTGAAATAACATGAGAATAAACTACATCAAACTTTTCCATGCACACATGCACACACACACACATACACACACATGCTGAAAAGATTATCACAGGGAGGAAACAAAAAACATATACATATATTGCTATAGAAAATTAAGTATGTTAATAAAGAGATACCGTCTATGTTTGGGATCCCAGGCATTTCAGTGGTAAAGAACCTGCCGGCAAATGTAGGAGATGTGTGTTTGATCCATCAGTCAGAAAGATCCTCTGGTGAAAGAAATGGCAACACACTCCAGTTTTCTTTCCAGAGAAATCCCCTGGACAGAGGAGCCTGGATGGCTACAGTTCATGGGGTTGCCAATGAGTAGGGCATGACTTAATGACTAAACAATGTTACAAAACCTCCATGTTATAAAGATGTAGAAAGAAAAAGTTCTAGAAAGAAATAGTAATGCAAGGTAAGGAGAATAAATGAACACATAGATACAAAGCAAGGAAGAAAAATTAACATTAGAGAAAATAAGGTCTCATTAAAAGAATATAAAAAGAAAATAGTGACAGATTTAACAAAAAATTGTTACATATATGACAGGAGAAAACTGACCAAATTTTCATAAAGAAGAGAAAGTTTATAAAATTTAGAAAGAAATTTGCAGATACAAAAGAACAAAAATTATACAAAAGATGAATATTTAACATATCTGCCCAAAAGAATAAATGAAACAGTCAAATATGGAATTCAGTATGATGTACCTAAAGTGGAGAAAGACAAATCTTTTGACTAGAGGTTCAACAAAATCATAATGCAGTTCAAGACATAGTGACACATGGCCTGGGCAGTTAATTGACTTGAAAATAAAGAATCCCAAAGACAGCCAGGCAAATCTTTATGTCAGTCACAGGAAGGATAAACCAGGCTTAGTTCTGACTTCTTCATAGTAACATGCTCCACAAGAGGACAAATATCAGCAATATTTTCAGAAAACATAATGTGACCCAAAAGTTAAAATTTAGTTAAATTGCTATTCAAGAATAAGAGCAATAGATAGAGATAATTTCAAAGAATACCAGTCCCCAGGTTCATATACTTTTATAAGAAACAAATGATGTCTCAAGAATAAGAGGCAAACTGGTAAGATTCATCTAATGCAACACTTTCCAGATATTTGCAGCAACACAGTTCATGAGTAGCCATTGAAACTCCATTTCTATGAATATAAATTCAAAAGCACCTACAGTTGTGAAAACAGTGTACAGAACTTTTGGTCTTGTTTGACTAACTCCAAAAGTTAATAAGATGTTGTTGATACATCAGCATGAGCCTCTGCAGCCCTATGTATTATTCAAGTTTGAATCCAGGATGCCATGGCAACAAGGATAACTCCAGGATTTGGTCTCTATTAAGATCCCAATCTTTGGTGGCCTGCAGCCTCAGCCTGCAGCAACTTGAAGCAGGTCTTCAGTTCCAGGCCAGAGACTGAAGTCAAGTCACAATGGTGAGAGCCCCAAATCCTAACCAATAGACCAGAGATGAGCAATAAGAGTCTAGATCTTCAGTTTTGCAGAAAAAAATTCCCACAAAGATGGAAAGTAGTGAAACAAAGTGTTTAAGAGGAGGTGAAAAGAGTATGGTAACTGGGGATAGAACATGGGTAGACTCAGAGAGAGAGTTGCACACTCATGGCAGTTTTAATCACTTATGTGTGGCATTTCTTTCAGCTTTCCTTTGGCCAGTCATTTTGATTTGTCTGGTTCAGAGTCCAGATTTGGTATATCTGAGGATCTTCCCATGTATGCCTACACATTTCATAGACACAGTGGATTCTACCAAAGAGCCATATGGCTAGTTAGCTCCATTTAGCATCACTCTCTTTTTGACCTCCAAGGGGCCTTTCTGTGCACATGTAATTGGGAAGGTCTCCTAATTTCATCTTCTATTTGAGCAGGGATCAACCTCCTTCTTTAATTGCCACTATTTTTGTCTTAAAGTATAGGTCTACAGAGAACAAACTTCACATGTTTGCCCCAGGTCCCCATCTATCTTCTGTCTCAATCCTATCTATCCTGATGCTTTCATTCCACAGTAGTTTCATATTCTGCCTTCAGTAGAGTGCAGTTCAGTTGCTTAGTCGTGTCCGACTCTTTAGACTCAATAAACCGCAGAACACCAGGCTACCCTGTCCATCAAAATCTCCCGGAGTTCACTCAAACTCACATCCATGGAGTCAGTGATGCCATCCAGCCATCTCATCCTCGGTCGTCCCCTTTTCCTTCTGCCCCCAATGCCTCCCAGCATCAGAGACTTTTCCAATGAGTCAACTCTTCATATGAGGTGGCCAAAGTACTGGAGCCTCAGCTTCAGCATCATTCCTTCCAAAGAAATCCTAGAGCTGATCTCCTATAGAATGGACTGGTTAGATCTCCTTGCAGTCGAAGGGACTCTCAAGAGTCTTCTCCAACACCACAGTTCAAAAGCATCAGTTCTATGGCACTCAGCTTTCTTCACCGTCCAATTCTCACATCCATACATGACCACTGGAAAAACCATAGTCTTGACTAAAAGACCCTTTGTTGGCAAAGTAATGTCTCTGCTTTTCTATATGCTACCTAGGTTGGTCATAACTTTTCTTCCAAGGAGTAAGTGTCTTTTAATTTCATAGCTGCAATCACCATCTACAGTGATTTTGGAGCCCAAAAAGATAAAGTCTGACACTGTTTCCACTGTTTCCCCATCTATTTCCCAAGAAGTGATGGGACCAGATGTCATAATCTTCATTTTTTTAATGTTGAGCTGTAAACCAACTTTTTCACTCTCCACTTTCACTTTCATCAAGAGGCTTTTTAGTTCCTCTTCACTTTCTGCCATAAGGGTGGTATCATCTGCATATCTGAGGTTATTGATATTTCTCCTAGCAATCTTGATTCCAACTTCTGCTTCTTCCAGCCCAGCGTTTCTCATGATGTACTCTGCATATAAGTAAAATAAGCATATAAGTAAAATAAGTAAAATTTGGAACCATTCTGTTGTTCCATGTCCAGTTCTAACTGTTGCTTCTTGACATGCATATAGGTGTCTCAAGAGGGCAGTGAGGTGGTCTGGTATTCCCATCTATTTCAGAATTTTTCACAGTTTCTTGTAATCTACACAGTCAAAGGCTTTGGCATAGGCAATAAAGCAGAAATAGATGTTTTTCTGGAACTCTCTTGCTTTTTACCATGGTCCAGCAGATCTTGGCAATTTGATCTCTGGTTCCTCTGCCTTTTCTAAAACCAGGTTGAACATCTGGAATTTCACAGTTCATGTACTGCTGAAGCCTGGCTTGGAGAATATTGAGCATTACTTTACTAGCGTGTGAGATGAGTGCAATTGTGTAGTAGTTTGAGCATTCTTTGGTATTGCCTTTCTTTGGGATTGGAATGAAAACTGACCTTTTCCTGTCCTGTGGCCACTGCTGAGTTTTCCAAATTTGCTGGCATACTGAGTGCAGCACTTTCACAGCATCATCTTTCAGGATTTGAAATAGCTCAACTGAAACTCCATCACCTCCACTAGCTTTGTTCATCGTTATGCTTTCTAAGGCCCACTTGACTTCACATTCCAGGATGTCTGGCTCTGCGTTAGTGATCACACCATCGTGATTATCTGGGTTGTGAAGATCTTTTTTGTACAGTTCTTCTGTGTATTCCTGCCACCTCTTCTTAATATCTTCTGCTTCTGTTAGGTCCCTACCATTTCTGTCCTTTATCGAGCCCATCTTTGCATGAAATGCTCCATAGAGTCAGCAAAAACAAGACCGGAATATGACTGTGGCTCAAATCATAAACTTCTTATTGCCAAATTCAGACTTAAATTGAAGAAACTAGGGAAAACCACTAGATCATTCAGGTATGACCTAAATCAAATCCCTTATGACTATACAGTGGAAGTGACAAGTAGATTTAAGGGAGTAGATATGATAAATAGAGTGCCTGATGAACTATGGACTGAGGTTTGTGACATTGTACAGGAGACAGGGATCAAGACCATCCCCATGGAAAAGAAATGCAAAATAGCACAATGGCTGCCTGGGGAGGCCTTACAAATAGCTGGAAAAGAAGAGAAATGAAAGGTCAAGGAGAAAAGGAAAGATATTTTGCCTTACTATACAGCTAAACTCGTTTCCAAAATATCTTTAATTTCTTGTTCTCCAAAAAAAAAAAAAAAAAAAGGAATAATGTAAGAGCAATTCTTTGGTCTGAATTATTTACCTTGATGATCTTTTGTGTCAAATATTTGTCTTTTCTGCTTTCATAATTAAGGTCGGCATCCAGAGAAACACCCAAAGATAAAAATGACTTATTTTATGGCTAAGCATACACAATAAACTGGTCACAGAAATGCACCAATTATTTTTAAAAGATCACTAAGATTCAATAAACTAATGTATATTGATATTAGACTTTATAGTCCAACTGACATTTTGAGAGTAAATTAACATTTAGTTGTTAATCCAGATTTTCCAGTGAAAACCTGGGACATATGGTCAATTCAGTATAAACTATGCTAGATATTTTGCAATAATTCTTACAACAGTCTTGTGAATGTGTTCTTATTAATTCCATTTATCTTACTAGATAAAAGAGAATATTAAAACTTAGAGATGAGTGATTCATATAAAGTCTAAATAAGTGTTGGATCAGGAATTCTAAGCAAAACCTAAGCCTATGGTTAGCACTCTTCAAAACACTTTTATGTAGATCAAAAATTCATTCAGGACAATAGATATATTTTTAAACTATCATAACAATTGCATTATTTCTCAAGGTTATTTTTAATGGTTATTGAAGCCATAAATAAAACTATATATAAAGAAATAATGCATTTTCTTCAAAAGCAATGTAATGGATTAAACATACACAAACACACATATAGAGGGACATATTCAGAATTTTTCAGGCATCTGTAGTTACATGGAGGATTGTCAGGGGGGAAAGTTAATAAGAAAAGTTCCATGAAATATCAGCAATTTAGGTTTGTAGTAAGAAATACTTTAGGGGAAAGTCTATTACAACACACGGTTCTTGTTTGATTTGGCAACTATTTGTTTTATCATTTAAGCTTAAACAAGTCAAATCCCTGGTTACTCCTAGAGGGGGAGAGCTGCTCTATTTATTTAGCAGGTGTTTTTTCCCCCTGCTTAATAGAACTCTCAAGGCCTGCCCTATGAATGAAAAAATTAAGTTCAATTTGGTTAAGGGGAAAAGAGGCATTAGTTTAACATGACAAATTGAGGTGCAAGATTGGTCAGAAATTACTGGCTTGCTTTTTAGTGGTTTTCTTTTCAGAGGACATAGACATGACTTTCTGCTTTTGAGTGTTTCATTCATTTTAAGTATGTCCTTCAACCTCTGCAGTCTTCCTCTGTTATTATTAGATCAACATCTCAGCTTGTAATGCTGTGCATGCACAAACAAGACAACCATTCTAAAGAGTGATATCCACCAACATCACCAGATCTACAAAATGTCTTAGAAAAGAATATATGGCATCAAATTTATTTGTTGTTCAGATTATTCACAGAGCCGGGTATCAGTTTGTAAAGTTATTATTGCACAGTAACCTTTATAGACCAAAAAAAAAAAAAAAAAGAAACCACACACGTTCCTTCATAAAATCAGAAAGGCATCAAAGATTTTAAAAAGCTTTAAAACCTAGTAGGATGCATAGGTGGGATAGAAAAAAGCTAGTATTAAACGTTTGCCTTGCATTGAAATATTTTTTATCTCAAATCTAGCTCTTTGGACTAATAATGGTATACTGAGTTCATGACTCCACATATGTAGACTCTCTGCTCTAAACAAGTAGCAAAAATAGACAAAATATAGAGACAAAAAATGTATATATGGTCTTCGAAAAAAAAGAAAATTTTTGAGTACTAGAAAGCTGACAGAAATTCAGAGCAGTGAGCATTGTTCACTGTGTACCAGCTAAGCTCTCAGTCCAGAAAAAAATGGTGAAAAGAAGTACAAATGGAGCATATTAATATGGATGAAATTTTCTCTAAGTTTTAAGTGGTTCCAGAACTCACTTCTTGAAGCTGGTGGCTAGAAATCATCAAAGAACCTGAAGTATATCATTGGCAACCAGCTAGAGTCACAGGTCTTGGGAAGCTGTAGGTAAGGAGCCAGAAATAAATGGAGAAACACCCAGCCAGTGTCCTTTCCATTGGTAGCTGCATCTCTGCAAGCCTTAACATCATCTGAGGGGCACAAGTATAAATATGGAATCATTGCATAAGTTTTTGGAAACTAAGAGTAGATATGCAAAGCAAGGGGATAGCTACAGTGGGAGAGAGAAAAAATTAAAAATTACCCACTCAAAATTGCACTGCTTACAGAAACTAAAGAGCACATTATTTTTTTTAAAGAGCTAATGTCATGAAAGATAGCAAGTGAACAATCAGGACTAGTATCTTACCTGAATGAATTTATCTTTATGAATCTGTCTAACGAAGGCTTTAAAATAAGCATGTTCAAGTGTCCAAAGAGTGAAATGAGCAGACAAGATTGTGAGATAGAGCTGATGTACTATTTAGGTTATCCTTTTGACAGTGTACCTTCCTCTGTTTCAGAGATAGAAAAATATTAACTGTACGTAGATTCCTTTGGGGTTGGAGTTACAGAGTGGGAGCAGGTTTTATTAATCAGATACATTTGCTCAGACTTGTCAGGACTGAATGGGTAGAAGAGGTAGCACAGGAAGTGCCCATCCTGCAATGTGGGTTACCATCCTGCAATGTGGGTTATAGCGAGTGCAATATGGCTGGACAATCTGTTCCGGTGGTGGCTACCTTAGCCTTGGCAAAAAAAAAAAAAAAAAGTAGTTATTCCTGGAACTAAAGTTAATTTTACTGTTCAATCTTTATTATTATTTTTTTTTAATGGCTGAGTTAGCACCATCCTAATGTCAACACCTGGGAACATACCTTCCTAATTTTCTGAATGTAGTTAAGGTTGCAGTTCTTTCTGTCCATCACTTCCTTCAATCATTCTGATCCTAAACTTTATATGGAAACAAACCCAAATATATACATACACACATATACATGCCCAAAACAAGTAATGTAAGCAAAACTTTGAAGAATGGAAACAATGAGGAAGTAATTACTTCTGCAATTATAACAAGTGCCATTAAAAACTAAAAGGTATTAAAAGGTGTGGATGTACATATGTATAGCAATAGACCAAGGTAAAAAATATAAGTATAGAAATAATTTCAAATAACTATAAGAATTTTTGCATATTTTGGATTCTCAAACTAGTGGGAATATTGCTGTTTAATACATAAGGAAAGACCATGTATTAACTATGGGGGGAAAAAAGACAAATTAGGATAATTCTTCATACCATCCCAGTAGGTTAAACTGTAAACTATTATCAAACTGAATGTACAAAATGAAATATTAGTTACTAGAAGAAACCATGGTGAACTCCCTTAAAGCTGAGAGAAGGGAAAAGCATCCTGAATATGAATAAAATCCAAGAAACAGTAAAAACAAAATGTAATAAATTGACTGTATAAAGCTAATACAACAAGAAAAAAATCCTGCCTGACAAATACAGTGTAAGCAAAGCAATTGTAAGAATACAAAACTGACAAAATATTTGCAACATGTATCACAAACATATGGTTATATTCCTTTTGAATATAAAAAGATTACTAACTTAAGGAAGAAACAATGATCCTTTTAAAGGTAAAACATATGAAAACAGTGTTCAAAGAAAAATAAAAATGTAGCCCTTTCCAGAGATGCACAGCTTCTCTCAACAGTTTTACAATGAAGTATACATTCTTCTTCTACATGATAATAAAAATACAAACTGTGTCAAAATGCTATAAATAATAAAGCTGTTGAGGCACAGCCATTCATTGTGGGGGAAATGGAAAATTGTCCAACAAGGAAGGGTGATCTAGTCATATTTACTCATATTTCAGAGGTTTTTATGATCAGAGATCATATTCATGAGATAAACCCTACATACTTTCCTGCTCATGATTAGAATATAGTATTATAATAAAAATTAATAGTAATTTTCACTTTTTTTGTTAAAGCCTAAGATGGGAAGCAATTCATGTTGCCATCAGGTAAACTATAATTATCTGTATTATAAAATACCACACAGCTCTATTAAAAAATAGTGAGAAATATCTCTGTATATGGGTAACTAATTCTGGGATACATTAAGTGGGAAAATCAAGATGTAAGATAGTGGATACATGATTTTATCTTCTGTGTAATAAAGAGGAAAGTAAGAATATATTTTCAAAAATATGTATAAAGATATGCTAGGAAATATGCACAAAATAATAAAGCAAATCTATACAGAGAGAGCAAAAGGATGAGGTGGATGTATATAAAGGTAGAAGCAAGATTTTCTATGTTTATATTTTTTATATTTTCACACTTTTAAAACACATAAAACTGTTTCACTCTGTATCACAGGCTCTGGGTTCATCCACCTGATTAGAACTGACTCAAATAGGTTCCTTTTTACAACTGAGTAATATTTCATTACATACATGTACCACACATTTTTATGCATTCATCTTAGTGAAAAAGAATTCCACTTAGTGAAAAAGAAAATACTGGAAGTTCGGAAATATGCAACCAAATTCTATGTAACACATTCATAGCACAATAAAAATGACAATATATTTGAAAATAAATCATACTAAAAAACTATGGACTCCAAAGTTGCTTGCATATTTTGGAGATTAATCCTTTCTCAGTTATTCATTTGCTCTTATTTTCTCCCATTTTGAGGCTTTTCTTTTTACCTGGCTTTTAGTTTCCTTCGCTGTGCAAAAGATTTTAAGTTTAATTAGGTTCCACTTGTTTGTTTTTCTATTTCCATTATTCTAGGGGGTGGGTCACAGAGGATATTGCTGTGACATATGTCAAGGAGGATACTCTAAGAGTTTTGCAGTTTCCTGGCCTTACATTTAAGACTTTAATCCATTTTGAGTTTAATTTTGTGTATGGTGTTAGGAGGTGTTCCAGTTTCATTCTTTTCCATGTGGCCGCCCAGTTTTTCCAGCACCACTTATTGAAGCGGCTGTCTTTTCTACATTGTATATATTTGCCTCCATTGTCAAAGATAACATGCCCATATGTCTCTGAGTTTATCTCTGGGATTTCTGTCTTGTTGCATTCGTCTATGTTTTTCTTTTTGTGCCAGTATCATACTGTCTTGATGACTGTAGCTTTGTAGTATAGTTTGAAGTCAGGAAGGTTGATTTCTCCAGCTGCATATTTCTTTCTCAAGAATGCTTTGGCTACTTAGGGTCTTTTGTGTTTCTACACAAAATGTACATTGCAGCACTATCTGCAATAACTAGGACGTGGGTGCAACCTACATGTCCATTGACAGAGGAATGCATAAAAATGTGTGGTACATGTATGCAATGAAATATTATTACTCAGTCATAACCAGGAACCTATTTGAGTCAGTTCTTATCAGGTGGATGAACCTAGAGCCTATTATACGGAGTGAAGTAAGTTGGAAAGAAGGAAACAAAGATCATATATTAATGCATATATATGGATTCTAGAAAGATGGTACTGATGAACCTATTTGCAGGGCAGCAATGGAGAGACAGACATAAGAACAGACTTGTGGACACAGTGGGGGAAGGAGAGGGTGGGATGAATTCAGAGAGTAGTTGAATGCATATGTTGAAACATATACATTCAGTTCAGTTCAGTTGCTCAGTCATGTCCGACTCTTTGCGATCCCATGAATTGCAGCATGCCAGGCCTCCCTGTCCATCACCAGCTCCCAGAGTTCACTCAGACTCACATCCATCGAGTCAGTGATGCCATCCAGCCATCTCATCCTCTGTCGTCCCCTTCTCCTCCTGCCCCCAATCCCTCCCAGCATCAGAGTCTTTTCCAATGAGTCAACTCTTCTCATGAGGTGGCCAAAGTACTGGAGTTTCAGCTTTAGCATCATTCCTTCCAAAGAAATCCCAGGGCTGATCTCCTTTAGAATGGACTGGTTGGATCTCCTTGCAGTCCAAGGGACTCTCAAGAGTCTTCTCCAACACCACAGTTCAAAAGCATCAATTCTTAGGCACTCAGCCTTCTTCACAGTCCAACTCTTACATCCATACTTGACTACTGGAAAAACCATAGCCTTGACTAGACGGACCTTAGTCATCGAAGTAATGTCTCTGCTTTTGAATATGCTATCTAGGTTGATCATATACATTGCCATATGTAAAACAGATGGCCAGTAGGAATTTTCTGTATGATGCAGGGAACTCAAACGTTGTGCTCTGTAAGAACTTAGAGGGATGGGGTGGGGTGTGGTAGGGTGGGGTGGGGTGGGAGGCAGGATGATGCTTTTGTCTGTCTCTTATACACATCTAGATGTGTATAAGAGACAGATGAGGTTCAGGAGGGAGAGGACATGTGTATACCTATGGCTGATTCACGCTGATATATGGCAGAAACCAACATAATGTAGTAAAGCAATTACCCTCTGGTTAAAAATAAATAAATTAAGAAAATATGAAGTCATTAAAAATTTAATTTACAAGTATATTTATATTCCTAAAATTATGATGTTTTATGTGCATCTACAAGTCCAAATGTCTAAGCTCTAAAAAGAACATTAGAGTAACACTAAAGAAAGACAAGTAGTTGATATTATAGAACACAAAACCCAAAATTATTAATTAAAATGTACAAAAATCTAAAAACTAGCTCTTAGATTTCAAAAAGCTAAAATAGCAACCTGACTTCCAAAACTACCAATATACAGACAGAGAATGGTGATGCGAGGAAACTGAAAGAGAATGGAGTGCTTTTCTAGACAAATATAAATCATCAAAATTAAAAAATAAAGAAAAAATATAAAAATAAGATTTTTTTTAAATTGAGGGTAAAAAAAAGAAAGTAGAAAAGCAGGTTAGAAATGTTGGACAGAGTTAGAGTCTAACATAATCTGAACTGGGTCCCCTGAAGGAAGCAGAGAAAAAATTTGGCAAAGACAAAGTTTGACAAAATGCTAACAATTTTTTATTTACATTTGTATACTTTCATTAAAATCATCACAGAAATCATAAGACAATTTGAAACTGCCTTTAAATTAGAGTACCTAACAGTTTTAACCTCAACAACTTTTGTTACCATGATTCAATTCCCAGTGATATACTGTAGGAAGCATGATCTTGGTACAATTTAATAAATTAAGCTCTGTGCGCTAAGGAATCAACTTTAGTGTACAATCTTCCACTTTTGTTTACCTGCAGGATTATGCTAGTTCTGACCCCTGAGCCAGAAAAATATAACTTTAATAAGTTTCATAGGCCGATTTAGAGAAAAATATGCTAATACATGTTCTCCTTAGTGTGGTATGCACAAGACAATATAGCAGCTGCTATATCTGGTTGAGCATTGGTGTTTTTTGAAGGGATTAGTAAATTTTGATTGATTTTAAAAAAAGCAAAAAAAAAAATATATATCACCGGTAAGACTGGAAAAATAGAAAGCACCAACAATTGAAATAACTGTATATTTATTTCTTAAAATGTAAGGAGTTAACCATATGATATAATTGGTAGAATTAATAGTAGGTGAATGTGTATTTATGTCATATTTGTTGTTTCTGTTTTTTGTTTGTTTTCAGTAATACACAATGAAAAATTAAAAACAGAATAAAAATGATCCAGATGTTTACCTAAAGACACCACCACCTCCCAAGATGATATGGGATGTGCAGCACTCAGTGGGAGTGATGGAAGCACACACAGCTATGGGTCTTTCTCAGGGCAATGACCAAGAGGCTTCACTTCTGGCTCTTATAAAAAACAGAAGAAGAACAAAAGATCTAAAACTTTTTGATGAAGTGTTCTTTTATTAGAAAATCTACTTTTAAAGCAAATATAGCCTTGATTAAATACATATTATTTTCAGTAGTTGCATTCTTAAATATTAGAGAAAATCAACCATTTCCCACTGTTAAAACAACACAAGTACTTTTAATGATCAAGTTTGTTGCCTAATAATGTTTACTTAAGTATTTTGTGTAGTATTATAGTCAGTATTTAGACATAGCTTATGATTATAATAGAAAACATTACAATTGTGGATAAGCTACATTTCTGTGGATCAGAAGTTAGGTGACCATGTTATCAACAGAGACTGGTATTTACTATATGACAGGGATATGAACATAATTATTAATCAACTTTTCATATACAAGTATAGACATCACATATAAGGTATGTGATCATTGTGCATCAGTTCCTTGAGAATATTTAGTGAACATGTTTCCAATGCCAAAAAATGCACCATTAAGCTATCCTTTACAACAGTCAGAATATATTCGTTATTTATTTAATAGCCCATATTGTAGCACTTTGATTAATGCTGATTTTGTATTACATTTTCTCATGAGCATCTGTAGGCTTACATTTTAATGTACATAGTCTATGTAATTAAGTGAAAGACACATTATAAGATTCCTTTATAAACTAAGCAAAAATATTTGCACCTAGTTACACTATAATGTCAAAATTGTTGAAGCTCTAATTGTAAGTTCTGAAAAAGCAGTCTTTTCTGACAGCTATTTGCATTAAAAATTTTCACATATTTGTTGTATAAAATATAGGAAATTACTATAACATATTCTTTTTAAATAAAATGTATGACAAATATAACACCTCTATAGCTCTATAGAATTAAATTTTGTTTTACATATGTTTGATTTGAGATTGCTATTAGAAACATAAATATTGCCTGAACCCTCATGAGTCCTTCCATGAAAATTCATTGTTTTTTTTACTAACAGCATATCTCAAAACACTGCAAAATTAATGACCCCAAAGCATAACAGTCATAATTTTACTTCCATCTCAAAAATATCTTTAAGAATTCAAATAAATAATAGCCATGATAACTGTGGTGGTTAGTCTCTAAGTTGTGTCCAACTCATTGTGATCATGGACTGTAGCTCTCCAGGCTGCTCTGTGCATGGGATTTCCCAGGCCAGAATACTGGAGTGGGTTTCCTTCTCCAAGGGATCTTCCTAACCTGGGGTCAAACCCATGTCTCCTTCATTGTAGATGGTCTCCTGCATTGCAGGTGGATGCCTTAGCATTGAGTCACCATGGAAGCCCCATAATAAGTATACCACCTGCTCAAATGTCTAGAATACTGTTAAATCTTTAACAAATATCAAAAAAAATTTATTAAATTATAATTTAATTTGTTGCAATTACCTTGCTATTAATTTTTTTTAATTTAGATTCTCTAATATATTGGATAAATAAATGGAAACGTGAAGAATTAATTAGTATAGTTTTTGATAACTATCACTACAGTTTTAAATATTCATTTGCATTTTATAACTGCTTACTTTCAAAAAGAATTTTTGAAAGTGATTTTTCTACCCCACTCAGTTCATGTATTTAAGCTAACATTGTACTGATATTTGAATATTCCCATAAATTGAGAATCCACAAGTAACTTATCTCCCAATCCCGATACCAACTGAAAGAGAAAAAAATATTTAAAAAATATTAATGTGACTATGTTTTGAAACATTTCGACAAGAATTATGAAACCATTGTCACAGAAGGATGGGAGAGAAGGAATAACTCTGTAAGATGAGATAAGAGAGCTAGAGGGAATGATTTAGAACTTGATGTAGCTTCTGAAAAATTTGGATTCAATGGAAGTCATTGGACGGTTTTCAACAGAGGAATTACATGACTTAATTTATGTTACTTTAGAAAAGATATGTTAATTCATGCACATTAAATGAATGTGTGTAAAATGAATTCCAGAGAGTCATGCGCAGAGTGGCCTAGTCATGAAATGATGGCATGCCATGTCAAAAAAAAAAAAAAAAAAAAA
>SJYR01001172.1:301032-317493 GCA_006410655.1 Kobus ellipsiprymnus
CATTTGAGGTGTGATATTTTTATGTAGAAAATCAGAAATATCTGTGGCGGATTCATGTTGATGTATGGCAAAACCAATACAATATTGTAAAGTAATTAACCTCCAATTAAAATAAATAAATTTATATTAAAAAATAAAATCAGAAATAAATTCTAAAAATAATCTATGCTTGAATCCCTATGATCTTTCATTCCTAGGTTACCTCCTTTATTTAATAGTGTACACCTGAACCGAGCTTTTTCCTATTATATTGTAATGAATAACACCCTCCCATAATTATTGATTAAATAATACAACTTAAAGTCAGTAAAGTGTTACAATTATTTGTTTTACAAATAAGCAGCTAGAATTCAAGCTTTTAAATTAAGAGTTACCTCACTCCAGTACTCTTGCCTGGAAAATCCCATGGGCGGAGGAGCCTGGTGGGCTGCAGTTCATGGGGTCATGAAGAGTCGGACACGACTGAGGGGCTTCACTTTCACTTTTCACTTTCATGCATTGGAGAAGGAAACAGCAACCCACTCCAGTGTTCTTGCCTGGAGAATCCCAGGGATGGGGGAGCCTGGTGGGCTACCGTCTGTGGAGTCGCACAGAGTTGGACACGACTGAAGCGACTTAGTAGTAGTAGTATGTACAATCTTATTTGCATTTTTAATATTTTATTTCTACTAATTGCACATGACAGAGCGAAGACATCTATTACTCAAAGAGATAGTACACTGGTTTATTAGAATGTGCCGTCTTTGTTTGCTAGTGTTCTGTGCTGTACTGAGTCACTCAGTCATGACCAACTCTGCGAACCCATGGACTGTAGCCCGCCAGGCACCTCTGTCCATGGGGATTCTCCAGGCATGACTACTGAAGTGGGTTGCCATGCCCTCCTTCAGGGGATCTTCCCAACCCAGGGACTGAACCCAGGTCTCTGACATTACAGGAGGATTCTTTATTGTCTGAGCCACCAGGGAAGCCTTCCCTAGAAATCATGATTCTATAAATTAGCAATATCTATATGATACTCCTTGCAGGACTTTTTTTCCCCCCTTTTCTATTGGTGAAAGTGTGTTTTATCTGTTTGTTAGGATCTTACATGTCGGATGAGCAGATGTTACTCTATTTTAAATGTCAGGAACCAAAGTAATGATGCAGCTTATACCCCAAATGTAAGAATTTCTAAGCAATATTTAACAATATAAAAAATACCTTTACATCAATCAGTGCAACTAAAGAAATGTTAATTGAAAAGCAAGAATATGCTTAGCATTATCTGATACTTCATTGGATATAAGGGAATAACTCATAAGTTTGCCTTTATTTTAAGAGACAGACATTCAGAGACTATCAGACAAATGATGTTTATTACAAAATCAATACAAACACTTTGGGAGTTTAAGAAGGAATTTATCTTATTGCACTATATAATTAAATATTGCATATTATTTGGAATATAACAAATGAACTCAGAAGTACAAGATAGGTGCTTTATTAACAATTTTTATTTTCTATACAAAGGAGGTTAAACTTAGAACCATTACAGTGCTTAGTGCAGTGTCCAGAATTGTTCAACATAAATCTGAGTATTAAATTACCATTTGATAAATACCTGAATGGTTTAGTGAATTTCCTTACATTCTTCAATTTAAGTCTGAATTTGGCAATAAGGAATTCATGATCTGAGCCACAGTCAGCTCCCAGTCTTGTTTTTGCTGACTGTATAGAGCTTCTACATTTTGGCTGCAAAGAATATATTAAACCTAATTTCAGTATTGAACAACTAGTGATATCCGTGTGTAGAGTCTTCTCCTGTCTTGGTGGAAGAGGCTATTTGCTATGACCAGTGTGTTCTCTTGCCAAAACTCTGTTAACTTTTGCCGCTTCATTTTATACTCCACAGTCAAACTTGCCTGTTACTCCAGGTATCTTTTGACTTCATATTTCTACATTACAGCCCCCTATAGTGAAATAATATCTTTTTTGAATGTTAGTTCTAGAAGGTCTTGTAGGTCTTCATAGAACTGTTCAACTTAAGCTTCTTCAGCATTACCGATTGGGGCATAGTTTTGGATTATTGTGATATTGAATGGTTTACCTTGGAAAAGAACAGAGACCATTCTGTTGTTTTTGAGATTGCATCCAAGTAACGATAGCGCCAGGCTGTGATGGTACAGCCAGGAGTGGCTGAGAGGAGCTACCCCACGCCTGAGGTCAGGGGCAATGGCTGAGGGGAGCTACCCCACACTGGAGGTCAGGGGCAGCGGCCAAGAGGAGCAACCCCACCTCCAAGGAGCAGCGGCCGAGAGGAGCTAATCCATGTTGAAGGTCAGGAGGGGCGAACTCATCCAAGGTAAGGAGCACTGGCTGCACTTTGCTGGAGCAGCCGTGAAGAGATACCACACGTTAAAGGTAAGAGAACTCCAAGTAAGACGGTAGGTGTTGTGAGAAGGCATCAGAGGGCAGACACACTGAAACTATATCACAGAAAACTAGCCAATCTGAACACATGGACCACAGCCTGGTCTAACTCTATGAAACTAAGCCATGCCATGTGGGGCTATCCAAGATGGACGAGTCATGGTGGAGAGGTCTGAAACAATGTGGTCCACTGGAGAAGGGAATGGCAAACCACTTCAGTATTTTTGTCTTGAGAACCCCATGAACAGTATGAAAAGGAAAAATGATAGGATACTGAAAGAGGAACTCCGCAGGTCAGTAGGTGCCCAATATGCTACTGGATCTCAGTGGAGAAATAACTCCAGAAAGAATGAAGGGATGGAGCCAAAGAAAAAACAATACCTAATTGTGGATGTGACTGGTGATAGAAGGAAGGTCTGATGTTGTAAAGAGCAATATTGCCTAGGAACCTGAATATTAGGCCCATGAATCAAGGCAAATTGGAAGTGGTCAAACAGAAGATGGCAAGATTGAACCTCAACATTCTGGGAATCAGTGAACTAAAATGGACTGGAATGAGTGAACTTAACTGAGATGACCATTATATCTACTACTGTGGGCAGGAATCCCTTAGAAGAAATGGAGTAGCCATAATGGTCAACAAAAGAGTCCAAAATGCAGTACTTGGATGCAATCTCAAAAACAATAAAATGATCTCTGTTCATTTCCAAGGCAAACCATTCAATATCATGGCAATCCAAGCCTATGCTCCAACCAGTAACGCTGAAGAAGCTGACATTGAATGGTTCTAAGAAGACCTAAAAGACCTTTCAGAACTAACACCCAAAAAAGATGTCCTTTTCATTATAGGAGACTGGAATGCAAAAGTAGGAAGTCAAGAAATGCCTGGAGTAGCAGGAAAATTTGGCCTTGGAGTATGGAATGAAGCAGGGCAAAGGCTCATAGAGTTTTGGTAAGAGAACACACTGGTCATAGCAAACACACTCTTCAAACAACACAATAGAAGACTCTACACATGGACATCACCAGATGCTCAACACCGAAATCAGACTGACTATATTCTTTGCAGCCAAAGATGGAGAAGATCTATACAGTCAGCAAATCAAGAGCAGGAGCTGACTGTGGCTCAGATCATGAACTCCTTATTGCCAAATTCAGACTTAAATTGAAGAAACTAGGGAAAACCACTAAACCATTCAGGTATGACCTAAATCAAATCCCTTATGATTATACAGTGGAAGTGACAAATAGATTTAAGGGACTAGATCTGATAGACTTCCTGATGAACTATGGACTGAGGTCCATGACATTTTACAGGACACAGGGATTAAGACCATCCCCATGGAAAAGAAATGCAAAAAGGCAAAATGGCTGTCTGAACAGGCCTTACGAACAGCTGTGAAAAGAGAAGGGAAAAGCAAAGGAGAAAAGGAAAGATATAAGCATCTGAGTGCACAGTTCCAAATAGCAAAGAGAAATAAGAAAGCCTTTCTCAGTGATCAATGCAAAGAAATAGAGGAAAAGAAGAGAATCTGAAAGAATAGAGAGCTCCTCAAGAAAATTAGAGATGCTAAGGGAATATTTCATGCAAAGATGGCTCGATAAAGGACAGAAGTGGTATGGACATGACAGAAGCAGAAGATATTAAGAAGAGGTGGCAAGAATACACAGAAGAACTGTACAAAAAAGATCTTCACAACCCAGATAATCACAGTGGTGTGATCACTCACCTAGAGCCAGACATCTTGGAATGTGAAGTCAAGCGGGCCTTAGAAAGCATCACTACAAACAAAGCTAGTGGAGGTGATGGAATTCCAGTTGAGATATTTCAAATCCTGAAAGATGAAGCTGTGAAATTGCTGCACTCAATATGCCAGCAAATTTGGAAAACTCAGCAGTGGCCACAGGACAGGAAAAGGTCAGTTTTCATTCCAATCCCAAAGAAAGGAAATGCCAAAGAATGCTCAAACTACCGCACACTTGCACTCATCTCACACGCTAGTAAAGTAATGCTCAAAATTCTCCAAGCCAGGCTTCAGCAATACGTGAACCGTGAACTTCCAGATCTTCAAGCTGGTAGTAGAAAAGGCAGAGGAACCAGAGATCAAATTGCCAACATCTGCTGAATCATGGAAAAAGCAAGAAAGTTCCAGAAAATCATCTATTTCTGCTTTATTGACTATACCAAAGCCTTTGACTGTGTGGATCACAATAAACTGTGGAAAATTCTGAAAGAGATGGGAATACGAGACCACNTGAACCATGAACTTCCAGATGTTCAAGCTGGTTTTAGAAAAGGCAGAGGAACCAGAGATCAAATTGCCAACATCTGCTGAATCATGGAAAAAGCAAGAAAGTTCCAGAAAATCATCTATTTCTGCTTTATTGACTATACCAAAGCCTTTGACTGTGTGGATCACAATAAACTGTGGAAAATTCTGAAAGAGATGGGAATACGAGACCACCTGACCTGCCTCTTGAGAAACCTTTATGCAGGTCAGGAAGCAACAGTTAGAACTGGACATGGAAGAACAAACTGGCTCCAAATAGGAAAAAGAGTACATCAAGGCTGTTTATTGTCACCTTGCTTATTTAACTTATATGCAGAGTACATCATGAGAAATGCTAGGCTGGAAGAAGCAGAAGCTGGAATCAAGATTGCCAGAAAAAATATCAATAACCTCAGATATGCAGATGACACCACCCTTATAGCAGAAAGTGAAGAGGAACTAAAAAGCCTCTTGATGGAAGTGAAAGAGGAGAGTGAAAAAGTTGGCTTAAAGCACAACGTTCAGAAAACGAAGATCATGGCATCTGGTCCCATCACTTCATGAGAAATAGATAAGGAAACAGTGGAAATGGTGTCAGACTTTATTTTGAGGGGCTCCAAAATCACTGCAGATGGTGACTGCAGCCATGAAATTAAAAGTCGCTTACTCCTTGGAAGGAAAGCCATGACCAATCTAGATAGCATATTAAAAAGCTGAGACATTCATTACTTCGCCAACAAAAGTCCATCTAGTAAAGGTTATGGTTTTTCCAGTGGTCATGTATGGATGTGAGAGTTGAACTCTGTGAAAGCTTAGCCCTGAAGAATTGATGCCTTTGAACTGTGGTGCTGGAGAAGACTCTTGAGAGTCCCTTGGACTGCAAGGAGAGCCAACCAGTCCATCCTCAAGGAGACCAGTCAGTCCTGGGTTTTCATTGGAAGGACTGGTGCTGAAGCTGCCACCTCATTCAAAGAGTTGACTCATTGAAAAAACCCTGATGCTGGGAGGGCTTGGGGGCAGGAGGAGAAGGGGACCACAGAAGATGACATGGCTGGATGGCATCACCAACTCGATGCACATGAGTTTGAGTGAACTCTGGGAGTTGGTGACGAATAGGGAGGCCTGGCGTGCTGTGATTCATGGGGTCACAAAGACTCTGACACGACTGAGGGACTGAACCAAGTACTGCATTTCAGACTCTTTTGTTATTACGATGGCTACTCCATTTCTTCTAAGGGTTTCTTGCCCAGAGTAGTAGAACTAATGGTCATCTGAATTAGATTCACCCATTTCAGTCCATTTTAGTTCACTGATTCCTAAAATGTCCTTGTTCACCCTTACCATCTCCTATTTGACCACTTCCAATTTACCTTGATTAATGGACCAAACATTCCAGGTTCCTATACAATATTGTTCTTTACTGCATTGGACTGTTCTTTCATCGACAGCCACACTACAACTGGGTGTTTTTTGTTTGTTTGTTTGTTTGCTTTGGTTCCATCTCTTCATTCATTCTGGAGTTATTTCTCCACTCTTCTCCAGTAACATATTGGACACCTATTGGCCTGGAAAGTGTATCTTTCAGTGTCATATCTTTCTGCCTTTTTATACTGTATATGGGGTTCTCAATGCAAGAATACTGCAATGGTTTGCTGTTGCCTTCTACAGTGGACCACGTTTTGTCAGAACTCTCCACCATGACCCATCCAGCTCGGGTGGCCCTACATGGCATGGCTGATAGTTTCATTGAGTTAGACAAGGCCATCGTCTATGTGATCAGTTTGGTTAGTTTTCTATGATTGTGGTTTTCATTCTATATGAGGGATAAGGATACGAGACTTATGGAAATTTCCTGATAGGAGAGACTGACTGTGGGAGAAACTGGGTCTTGTTCTGATGGGTGGGGCTATGCTCAGTAAATATTTAACCCACATTTCTGTTGATGGGCAGCATTGTGTTGCCTCCCTGTTGTTTGACCTGAGACCAAAATACGGTGGAGGTAGTGAAGATAATGGCAGCCTCCTTCAAATGTTCCAGTCCGCACACTTAGTGCCCCTGAGCTGACAGCAGGCCACCGCTGATCCACACCTTTGCCATACACTCCTGGATACTCAAGGTAAGCCTGGGTCAGTCTCTTTTGAGGTCACTGCTTCTTTCTTCTGGGTCCTGGTGTACACAAGGTTTTGTTTGTGCCCTCCAAGAGTCTGTTTCCCCAGTTCTGTTTAAGTTCCATAATCAAATCCCACTGGCCTCCTAATTCAAATTACCTGGGGGTTCTCAGTCCCTTTGCCAGATCCCCAGGTTTGGAAATCTGCTGTGGGTCCTAGAACTTTAATAGTGTGATATTTTATTTGGTTTAATAGTTTGGCAGTCTGTGGGTAATATACTTGGAAGCTTTATGGTGGGGTTAATGTTGACCTCCTACAACAGGGATTATGCCACACCCAGGACTGCTGCTTCCACAGCCCCAGCCACTGTGCAGGCCACTGCTGACCCGTACCTCTGCAGGAGACACTCATACACTTGAAGGCAGGTCTGGCTCACTCTCTGTGTAGTTCTCCTGGTGCACACAAGATTTTTTTGAGACCTCCGGGCCTCTCAGTGGGTATAGGGTTTTATTCTAAACACAATTTTGCCCTTCCCAACATCTTGCTGGGGCTTCTCCTTTGCCATTGGAACTGGGGTATATTTTTTTGTGGGATCCAACATTTTCATGTCAATGGTTGTTCAAGAGTGAGTTGTAAATTTGGAGTTCTTGTTGGAGAAAATGAGCACATGTCCTTCTATTCTGCTATTTTGATGTAATAAAGTTGCATCCTTATTCCAAAATTCAGACTTAAATTGAAGAAAGGGGAAAATCACTAGACCATTCAGGCGTGACCTAATCAAACCCCTTATGATTATATGGTGGAAGTGACAAATATATTCAAGGGATTAGATCTGATATAGTGCTTGAAGAACCGTGGATTCTTGACAGTTTGTGATATTGTACAGGAGGCAGTGATCAAGACAAACCCAGAGAAAAGAAATGTAAAAAGGAAAACTGGTTGTCTGAGGAGGACTTATAAATAGCTGAGACAAGAAGAGAAACAAAAGGCAAAACAAAATAAAAAAATAAAAAGGAAAGATATACCCATTTGAGTACAGGGTTGCAAAGAATAGCAAGGAGAGATAAGAAAGTCTTCCTCAGGGATCAATGCAAAGAAATAGAGGAAAACAATAGAATAGTGAAGACTAGAGATTTCTTCAAGAAAATTAGATATAACAATGGAATATTGCATTCAAAGATGGGCACAATAAAGGACAGTAATTGTATGGACCTAACAGAAGCAAAATATATTAAGAAGAGGTGGTAAAAATACACAGAAGAACTATACAAAAAAGATCTTCATGACTCAGATAACCATGATGGTGTGACCACTCACCTAGAGCCAGACATCCTGGAAATGAAGTCAAGGGACCCTTAGGAAGCAATTTCAAATCCTCAAACATGATGCTATGAAAGTGCTGCCCTCAATATGCCAGCAAATTTGGAAAACTCAGCAGTGGCCACAAGACTAGAAAAGGTCAGGTTTCATTCTGATCTCAAAGAAAGGCAATGCCAAAGAATGTGCAAACTACCACACAATTGCACTTATCTCACATGCTAACAAAGTAATGGTCAAAATTCTCCAAGCCAGGCTTCAACAGTACATGAACTGAGAACTTCCAGATGTTCAAGTTGGATTTAGAAAAGGCAGAGGAACTAGAGATCAAATTGCCAACATCTGTTGAATCATCAAAAAAACAAGAGTTCCAGAAAAGCATCTATTTTGGCTTTATTAACTATCCCAAAGCCGTTGACTGTCTGAATCACAAGACACGGTGGTAAATTCTTTAAGTGATGGGAATACCAGACCACCTGACCTGCCTCTCGAAAGGTCTACATGCAGGTCAAGAAACAACAGTTGGAACTGGACATGGAACAACAGATTGGTTACAAATTGGGAAAGGAGTATGTCAAGGCTGTATATTGTCACCCTGCTTATTAACTTATATGCAGAGCACATCATGAGAAATGCCAGGCTGGATGAAGCATGAGCTGGAAACAAGATTGCTGGGAGAAACATCAATAACCTCAGATTTGCACATGACACCACCCTTATGGCAGAAAGCAAAAGAGAATTAAAGAGCCTCTTGATGAAAGTGAAAGAGGAGAGTGAAAAAATTTGGATTAAAACTCAACATTCAGAAAACAAAGATCATGGCATCTGGTCCCATCAGTTCAGTTCAGTCGTGTCCGACTGTTTGAGACCCCATGAATCAAAACACGCCAGGCCTCCCTGTCCGTCACCAACTCCCAGAGTTCACTCAAACTCATATCCACTGAATTGGTGATGCCATCCAGCCATCTCATCCTCTGCCGTCCCCTTCTCCTTCTATCCACGATGCCTCCCAGCATCAGGGTCTTTTCCAATGAGTCAGCTCTTCACATGAGGTGGCCAAAGTATTGGAGTTTCAGCTTCAGCACCAGTCTTTCCAATGAACACCCAGTACTGATCTCCTTTAGAATGGACTGATTGGACCTCTTTGTAGTCCAAGGGACTCTCAAGAGTCTCCTCCAACACCACAATCCAAAAGCATCAATTGTTCGACGCTCAGCTTTCTTCACAGTCCAACTCTCAGATCCATACATGAACACTGGAAAAACCATAGCCTTGACTAAACGGACTTTTGTTGGCAAAGTAATGTCTCTGCTTTTGAATATGCTATCTAGGTTGCTCAAAACTTTCCTTCCAAGGAGTAAGGGTCTTTTAATTTCATAGCTGCAATCACCATCTGCAGTGATTTTGGAGCCCCCCAAAATAAAGTTGACACTGTTTTCACTGTTTCCCCATCTATTTCCCATGAAGTGATGGGACCAGATGCCATGATCTTCGTTTTCTGAATGTTGAGCTTTAAGCCAACTTTTTCACTCTCCTCTTTCACTTTCATCAAGAGGCTTTTGAGTTCCTCTTCACTTTCTGCTATAAGGGTGGTGTCATCTGCATATCTGAGGTTATTGATACTTTTTCTGGCAATCTTCATTCCAGCTTGTGCTTCTTCCAGCCCAGCATTTCTCATGATGTACTCTGCATATAAATAAGCAGGGTGACATTATACAGCCTTGACGTACTCCTTTTCCTATTTGGAACCAGTCTGTTTTTCCATGTCCAGTTCTAACTGTTGCTTCCTGACCTGCATATAGTTTTCTCAAGAGGCAGGTCAGGTGGTCTGGTATTCCGGTCCCATCATTTCATGGCAAATAGATGGAAAAACAATGGAAATAGTGACAGACTTTATTTTTTGTGACTCCAAAATTACTGCAGATGGTGCCTGCAGCCACAAAATCAAAAAATACTTGCTCTTTGCAAGAAAATCTATGATTAACCTAGAGAACATGTTAAAAAGCAGAGACACTATTTTGCCAACAAATGTCCATCTAGTCCAAGCTATGATTTTTCCAGTAGTCATGTATGCATGTCACTATTGTACACTAAAGAAAGCTGAGTGCTGAAGAATGGATGCTTTTTAACTGCTCTGTTGGAAAAGACTCTTGAGAGTCCCTTGGACTGCAAGGGGATCCAACTCATCCATCCTAAAAAAAAAATCAGTTGAATATTCATTGGAAGAACTGTTGATGAAACTGAAACTGCAATACTTTGGCCACCTGGTGCACAAAAGTGATTTATTGAAAAGACTCTGATGCTGCGAAAGATTTAAGGCAGGAGAAGGGAACGATAGAGGATGAGATGTCTGGATGGCATCACTGACTCCATGGACATGACTTTGAGCAAGCTCCTGGTGTTGGTGACGGTCAGGGAAGCCAGTGTGTTGCAGTCCTTGGGTTTCTAAGAGTCAGACACAACAGAGTGCCTGAACTGACTGACTGACTGACTTGTAAATACCATTTGGTTTCCCTTGTGGCTCAGAAGGTAAGCATGCCTGCAATTCAGGAGACCTGAGTTTCATCCCTGGGTTGGGAAGATCCCCTGGAGAAAGAAATGGCAACCCACTCCACTACTCTTGCCTAGAAAATCTCATGGATGGAGGAGCCTGGTAAGCTACAGTCCCTGGGTGTGCAAAGAGTCAGACACAACTGAGTGACTTCACTTTCTCTTTCTTTTTGGGAAAATATTATTTTGTCATGACAATGAACTAGGCCGCTGTTTCATATGAAAGACTGAGTAGAAACTTTGTAAATTAGAGAATATAATTTATTATTTCACCTGGCAATGCACTACTGGAACAACAGCTTTCTCTAAAAACTTAAATTCAAGCAAGTACATTTAATAGCATAAAGCATAAAATATCTTAATCCAATATATCATAACAGAAAATGTGTAGGTCTAGTCAAAGACAATTAAAGTATCCATTCTGGAGAATGAAAATAGAAAGTGAGGCCGATGGAAAAATTATAGCAGTCCCTGTAGTCTGAGAGAGTTGATATCTGCTATAGAATTTTCTGCTTACCTTACCTTCCCAAGGGTTGTCAGTTAGGAGAGTTCAAATAGGTGCCTCAGTCCTGGCTTTAACACTGCATAGCTATGGGACTTTATGTCTCTCATCTGCTTAAGCTTTCATAAAATAGGTGCTCAGGCAAAGAAATTCAGGAGAACCTTGTGGTCATTATATTGACTATATACAAATCAAGGGTGATAAGAAAATGGATGGGATTGAAATTGACAGAGGTGTAAAATGCTTTAGGAGAATATTCACTTTCAGAGAAAGAACTGTGTAATAAGTTAAATTCCAAAAGAAACAACCAAATGAAGTTCATATAAACCAAATATTTCTGTTTGTCCTGCTTTGTTAAAAAAGTCATCACAGGTACCTATGTATTTTGCTTTTGTATGCAATGTCTGTAATAGTCCCAGTTTACAAAGGTTTAAACAGTAAACACTTAAACATTACCTGTAACTGGAGATAAGTGATATCATTTATCTGGGAAAGCCACTTTAATCTAGGCTAAATTTGATGTTCAATCCTGAAACATTCTAAACAGGAATGTAATTAGACTTTGCAATCCTCTATAAGAGGTCTCTACTTGAGGACAATTCCAGAATCTCTTTAGGTCAATTTTTCATTCAGAAAGGATACAGAGGTATAAAAATCACACACTCTAAATTTAATTGGTGGTGGACGTTAATTCTTTTTTGTTTATTTTGCTTTCTTTTTGGAAAAATCAATAACATTTCTCAGAGGAATGTGTAAATTCATTCACTTAAACAGATCTTTAAAGGGCATGCATAGTAAGCATGATATGCCAAAGAAGGTCAAAGACAGACTGTCAGAATAAGTTCAAATCATTGACCTTCCTGGGAATACTTTTAAAAATCATTTTCTGCATTTATCTTCCCTAAGTAAATTATTGATCAAATTCAGAAGACACTTTCAAGTGGTCTATGCGTCATGTTATCCAACTCAGTGAGTAGTTTTTGTCTCATTGTAGTTATCTTTCTCAAATACTATGTAATTATACTAGATCTCATAGAGCCTGAGCTTTATTTTCCTCTTGACATACAATTTCTGGTGTATGACCTAAAGATTATATGTATGTATGTATGTGTATATATATATACAAATATACACATATATATGTGTGTGTGCGTGTGTGTGTGTGTGCATGTGTTTGTGTATATATATATATACACATATTATATATATATATATACACAATATATATATATATATATATATATATATATATATATAGCTCAGTTGTGTCCAACTCTTTGCAAACCTATGGACTATAGCTCACCAGGCTCCCCTGTCCATGGGATTTTTCCAGCAAGAATACTGGAGTGGGTTATCATTTTCTTTTCTAAGGGATCTTCCCAACCCAGGGAGTAACTCAGGTCTCTCACACTGCAGGCAGACTCCTTACCATCTGAGCCACCAGGGAAACCCATATATATATATAGAACCATATGGTGCTAGTGGTAAAGAGGTAAAGAACCCACCAAATATATATATATATATATATATATATATATATATATATATAGCTCAGTTGTGTCCAACTCTTTGCAAACCTATGGACTATAGCTCACCAGGCTCCCCTGTCCATGGGATTTTTCCAGCAAGAATACTGGAGTGGGTTATCATTTTCTTTTCTAAGGGATCTTCCCAACCCAGGGAGTAACTCAGGTCTCTCACACTGCAGGCAGACTCCTTACCATCTGAGCCACCAGGGAAACCCATATATATATATAGAACCATATGGTGCTAGTGGTAAAGAGGTAAAGAACCCACCTGCCAATGCAGGAGGCATGAGACAAGAGTTTGATCCCTGAGTCAGGAAGATCCCCTGGAGAAGGAAATGGCAACCCACTCCAGTACTCTTTTCTGGAGAATCCCATGGACAGAGGAGCCCAGAAAACCGCATGGACAGAGTGAATCATCACCACAATAAGTCTAGTTAACATCCATCATCAATTAAACCATTTTTTCTTGAGATGAGAATTTTTAAGATCTTAGCAACTTTAAAACGCACAATACAGTATTCATTGTAATCATCACATTGCATATGCTTGACTTATGTATTGTATGACTAGAAGTGTGTGTGTTTTGAACATCTTCACTCATTTTTCCCTACCCCATTCCTTTGGAACCATCAATTCATTCTCTGTCTCTGAGAGCCTGAGCTTTATGTGTATTTCTAAAATATAATTTTATGTTTCATTATTTTAATATATTTTGAGTATGCCATCTGTAATGATATAGATAACTCTGGCTGTCCCTCAGGTAACAGTTCTGTCCTGATTCAAGTCTCTATTCCTACAAGAGCCATACAGCATTTCCATATTTACAAACCATAGACATACCCTGCATTTCAATGTTGCTTCTTAGAATTTGAAGTAAACTATAGAAATGCATTTTTTGTGTTGTTTTGGTGCAAAATTTCATTGTTTCTCAGATAGCATCATTCTGACACACCAGGATATCCAGCTTCTATTTACTGAAGAAAACAATTTGACTGCAGTCTTTAAAACATACAACTCTTGGTTTCTGTGTTGACAGAAAATCATAATAGATGTAGCTAGCACATGCTAAAATATCATTTCTATTTTCCTACCTGTGTCATTTAGCATTAGAGGAGGAAATACTTTTTTCTTAGACCTAAATAGGAAAGTTTTTTTTTTTTTCTTTTAGCTTTACAAAATCAGCACAATTAAATAATGGAAATATACATTAATAATCTAAGTGAAGCTGCTTTTACATTTAATCATGTCACATTTTGGGAAAAAAAAGTACCTGTAAATAAATAACAAATTGACTAATAGCATAAATTATTAAAACATACTGTGAATTAGATATCATACCTAGATATACTACATATTATACATTGATTTATCCACCATTGTTGTTTAATCTCTAAATTATGTTTAACTCTTGGTGACCCCATGGACTATAGTCCACCAGGCTTACCCATCCATGGGATTTTCCAGCCAAGAACACTGGAGTTGATTGTCATTTCCTTCTCCCATCCACCATAAATAGTTTCAAAACAGTACACTTAATGTATGGAAGAGTAATATGTTTTCATAAACCAATCTAAACTCCCAATTGCTTGTCAGAAAAACAAGAGATAGAAAAGTCAAATGGATGAAGAAAAATAAAGAATGAAAGTACCCTGAAAACATTTATATCCCATTGAATGTTTTAAAACATTTTTGAACTTTTGGAGATTTTAAAAGTTTCACAATGTCCCCAAACATTGTGAGACATTACTTTGCTGACAAAGGTCTGTCTAGTCAAAGCTACGGTTTTTTCCAGTAGTCATGCATGGATGTGAGAGTTGGACCATAAAGAAATCTGAGTGCCAAAGGACTGATGCTTTTGAACTGTGGTGATAGAGAAGGCTCTTGAGAGTCCCTTGGATTGCAAGGAGATCCAACTAGACAATTCTAAAGGAAGTCAATCCTGAATATTCATTGGAAGGACTGATGCTGAAGCTGAAACTCCAATACTTTGGCCAACTGATGTGAAGAACTGACTTGTTGGAAAAGACCCCAGTGTGGGGAAAGATTGAAGGCTGGAGGAGAAGGGGACTACAGAGGATGAGATGATTGAATGGCATCACCAACTCGATGGACATGAGTTTAAGCAATCCCAGGAGTTGGTGATGGACAGGGAAGTCTGGCCTGCTGCAGTCCATTGGGTATCAAAAAGTTGTACATGACTGAGCGACTGAACTGAACTGTAACACAGGCAGTTAATGCAGTATCCTTATCCCTCTTATTCTCAATTATTAGTAAACATGGAAACTATGAGACTCTCAACATGGATACTATACTTGCTTATTTTAACAGTGTTGAAAATTTTCCTCATATAATTTTCTGTGAGATGAAGGTACAAAGATATCCCAAAGGAGTTTAAAGAATGATTTTCTCTATTAATTACAAATATGTGGGCAGTGGAGTGAATATTCTTGTTTTTCACTAGGAGACAAACTCTCCCAAAATTTAACAAATTCGTAACCCATGTTAGAGCCAGAATCTTCCTAGATCAAATACTTCCAGGTTGTAAACATACAAGACACAGAACCTACATACTTAGGTACAGGAGAGTCTAAGACATCCTGAGACTAAGTCTTTGGGAACTACATGGGGATTTAGTACAATGCAGGGCAACTTTGAATATAATAAGCATATAGCTGTATTCCAAAGTCTGGAAACTTTCTTGTAGAATTTAAAGAACTCAAACTCTTTCTCTAGGCAAAATATCTTATTAAGTAAAATTTAATCATTATGGACCCTGTTTGTAAAATTCAACCAAATTTAAAAAAATTCCACAAATCACTGTGAAAATTGGCAATATTTTAACATGGATTTTATATTAAATAATATGACTGCATCTGTGTTGAAATTCCTCATGAATCCTGTCGAATGTAGTTGTTTGGGACTGTGATGACTGCAGATAACTTGAAATCAGTAAACAAATAATAATGACATTATAATATGCATGTGTGTGTCTATATTGAGTGAGGAGAAAGCAAATGTGCCAAGATATTAATATTAATATTGACAAATGTATGTTTCAACAATTTTTGAGGGAAAAAGTGCAAAGATAAATATGGTTACTTCATTTTTCTGAAAGTTTATTAAATTTTTCAATTCAAAATGACCCTTTTTATTGCAGTTGTATTAGCTTCTGGTGTACAGCTAAGTAATTCAATTATCTATATATGTATATGTATATGTTTATATATAGAGAAACGAATCGCCAGTCTATGTCCGATGCAGGATGCAGAATGCTTGGGGCTGGTGCATGGGGAGGACCCAGAGAGATGTTATGGGGTGGGAGGTGGGAGGGGATTCATGTTTGGGAATGCATGTACACTCGTAGTGAATTCATGTCAATGTTTGGCAAAACCAATACAGTATTGTAAAGTAAACTAAAGTTAAAATAAAAATTTAAAAAAAAATAAAAACAATAAACTACTTTCTAGGCAAATAAATTTTTTCTATAAAAAAAGAATATAAATTTATTTTTTAAATAGTTTTGAACAAAACTAAAATAACAAATAACAATTTCATAAAAATTTATAGTGTGGTTTTTATGTTATATTTTAGTTGATAAATCTGAAGTGTTAAAAAGTGTTAATTCACTTCTTAAGCTAGACAGTATGCTTGGAACTAAAGATTTCTTTTTTATCATCCTAGTTGCAAGAAAAATCCCACTTGTCTCTCTTAAAGTTTGGAGTAAATGGACTTTTTCCAACCTAGACATAATCTATTGACTGCAAACATGGCAAACT
>SJYR01001172.1:324661-347418 GCA_006410655.1 Kobus ellipsiprymnus
GTAGGATAGGTGTTAGCTCTTCTCTAAATTTTTGGTAGAATTCAGCTGTGAATCCGTCTGGACCTGGGCTTTTGTTTGCTGGAAGATTTCTGATTACAGTTTCAATTTCCGTGCTTGTGATGGGTCTGTTAAGGTTTTCTATTTCTTCCTGGTTTAGTTTTGGAAAGTTGTATTTTTCTAAAAATTTGTCCATTTCTTCCACGTTGTCCATTTTATTGGCATATAATTGCTGATAGTAGTCTCTTATGATCCTTTGTATTTCTGTGTTGTCTGTTGTGATCTCTCCATTTTCATTTCTAATTTTATTGATTTGATTCTTCTCTCTTTGTTTCTTAATAAGTCTGGCTAATGGTTTGTCAATTTTATTTATCCTTTCAAAGAACCAGCTTTTAGTTTTGTTGATTTTTGCTATGGTCTCTTTTGTTTCTTTAGCATTTATTTCTGCCCTAATTTTTATGATTTCTTTCCTTCTACTTACTCTGGGGTTCTCCATTTCTTCCTTTTCTAGTTGCTTTAGGTGTAGAGTTAGGTTATTCATTTGACTTTTTTCTTGTTTCTTGAGGTGTGCCTGCATTGCTATGAACTTTCCTCTTAGCACTGCTTTTATAGTGTCCACTCAGGGGATTTCAAATGATGTATGAATTGACAATGTTATTGCTAATAGATACTAAGATTATTTAATGTTTCTGAGGAAGCATATGGAATTTCACCAATAATGTCTTATATTGTCCATCCTGTGAAAACATATGCAGAAATGAACAGTATTTTTAAAATTTAAGAGAAACTGTTTCTGGAAAAAAAGATCAGGAAGCTTCAGAGGATCTACCAGCCACATGCCGTTTCTATGTGATTCTGCTGGAGCTTATTTCACAGACATCCTTGTACTTTTGTTCAATTAATCACAGTGTTCACCAGCCATGGAGAAAAGACAGCCTTGTGAGCCAAAGGCAAGCTATTGGCTGATGTAGAGGTTTGCCCAGTGGTCAGATGCCATTTCTTAAACTAAGAAAGATACTCTAAAGTAAAAAAGTAACCCATTTTTCATAATGAGGGTGTGTTAACATGACACACAAACAACAAAGCTGGTAGGAAGAGCATAAACCAAGATGCACAATGTAGAAATTGCAACCAGCAGAAACTCTAGCTTAAGTCTGAAGCAACAAAATAAGTAGAGGGTCAGAGAAAAGGGAATCTGAATCCAGAGGAGAATAAAGAGAAGAGATCTGTTGTGGCATATTTGGAACTTTTACTGTAGCCCAAAGTAAAATAATTGCACTTATTCTGATTTTGCAACTGACTGAGCCAGTTTCCTGTGCTTTCTCACTTTTCTGGGTATCTTTACAAATAATACTTTGTAACCTGAAGAAATCTGATTGTCTCCTCATTTCTTTCAAACTTATAGCCAAAAAACATCTATTCGCCTCAAAAGCTGTTTGAGAAAAGCAATCTATACTAAATACAATATGTAGCTAGTCCACGCTGTCCAGTACAGAAAAAGGAATGCATATTAATATTTTATGAAAAATATGATAATCCTGGGGTTTGGGAAAAAAAAACAAGTAAACAAAAGTCACTGTGTTAGAAAATAGTACATGAGGCTAAAATGTAAATATCACAGAAGCCTAAAGAGGGTTTTTTTTTTTTTTAAGTTTATTTACTGTATGATATTTCCAAGACTAGAATATGGGAAGTTAATAGTGTTTTCTGGAGATATTTTCATGTAATTCAGTACATATAAAAAAATCAATGTAAACTGGTTTTCAAGCCAGTGAGATCCTTTTAGACTGGTAATATTTTCAACGCAGTCACGCTGCAGAGCACAGAGTATCACTTATTTATAAAGATGGGGCTCTCTCTCTTATAAAATGGAACGTTATAATATATCTTGTCCAGAATACGATTTTGGAGGTTTGGGGCCAAAACTCATCTTTTGTGGATAGCTATTTTTAGTTATTAAAAAAATGCAAGTCATTTGAGAAATGTGGTGATACTCAAAGTGAGAGGGATAAAAAGAAAATTAAATGCTTAGCTCTAATTAGAATTTCCATCAGTGCTTCTAACCATTAGTAACCGGATGCTGACATTTGATTTCCTCTTGGATTTGACCAGCTCAGAATTACATCTTAAAGAAACAGAAGCATGGAACTCTAGAGAACAGAGGGGACTGGGACATTTTGTAGAGACTATAAAAAGATGTGCTGATTGTCCAGGAATATACTGTCATTGTAGATTTTAAAAAAGAAATCTACAATATTATTTAAGGGTAGAAATAATGGCTAATATTCACAGATGTCGAATTTTTTTTTTAAAAACGTGTTTACATGTTTGTGCTGTTATTTGTAATATCCAGATTTGAGTGAAATTACCCTGAAATTCCTTCTGGGGAACACTTTCCCTGTTTTAAGTCCATTTGCTTTGAGTGAATCTCCAACACGGGTTCTTGTATACATTGAGGATATTAACTATGTTTTCAGATCATGAAGAAGCATGTCTGGGTAATAAGTATTATTATTTATATTATATACAGCATATTTCATCATACTTTAAACATTTTTTAAGAAGACTTTATACTTTGAAGAAGTCATTCTTGTGTATGGTTAACATTATGAAATTTAGTTTTTCTTTGGAAATATCTGTAATATTTCTTTTTACACTATTTGAAGTGATGAATTCTCATGTGAATGCTGGGGTTACATTTTGACAACCAGTTTCTTTTACATGGTCTGTCACATAGTTCTATGTAGATCCAAGACTATTTTAGCCTTTATTGTCTGGAGTTGATTTAACTGAACACATTTTAAATTCTTCTATTTATAAAAACATAAAAATTAATGCATGCCTCTGTTGATGCTTATGTTCTAATGCTGAGAATCATTATGATCCTTATAAATGAGATAAGGNCATCAATTATCAACCTGTCTCTTATACACATCTAGATGTGTATAAGAGACAGCTGTTGATGCTTATGTTCTAATGCTGAGAATCATTATGATCCTTATAAATGAGATAAGGGTTTATATTTTTTATTATAAGAGGAGGTTGATGCAGGAGATAATAAAAACATTTTCCTCTATTTTCTGCCTCTATTTCTCTAAAAACTTCCTGAATAAGAAAAAAAAAAATCATTCTTGATTTTGTTTACATTCCCAGGACACAAGAAAGTTACTCTCTGTTTAATGGACATTTTTGGCAAGAATGAAAGCTTTCCACATAAGGACAACTATTTTATATGAGAGCAAGAGGACTTAGATATTAGCAAAATTCTTTGGGTCTGAGGTTAGATTTATCTTTGAAGTTCCAAAAGAATCTGAGAGGAAATAAATATAAAGCTATTGCAACTTCATTTTTTCAAGATGGCTTTGATATGCCGTGTTTGATGTCTTTCAGGGGAAACAAAAATACTTCCTTACTTTCACAGGTCTTGCTAAAAATGCTTTAGAATCCAAAAGTCAGGACCTACCATTAGTAGTTAATTCACAATCCCATTTCTCTTTCTTCTCTTAGTCTCAAGTTCAGTTTTTACTGATGATTATTGTTAAAGGTACAATTGGAATTTTTTTAGATATTAACAGTCAATGTTTACTCTACCATGGAATTAGACATCATAATGGTGCGGGTTAAGGTACACATTATAGAACCACTGCTAGAGTTGCTTGGTTAAGAAGAGGTTTCATTTTTCCCACAAAATATGAGCCTGTAAGTAGGTAGTCTAAAACGTATGTAGTTGTTCCATTATCACAAAAGGGATGCAGTTTCCTGCTTTCTTTTCACTTTGCCTTCTTCAAGCTCTGGCTTTTACCCTCATGCTCACATTATTGTTGCTGTACCACAGACCTCACATATACATTCCAGGAAGGAGGGAAAAAAATGAATATCAAAAAGTCTTTGACAATTAAGAATTTTAATTTTTTAGAACAATAATTTTTCTGTAATCTCCATCTAGCAAAATGTTGTAAATTTTATTGTCCAGTGCAGAGAGTCAGGCTATTCACCCCTAATTATACAGAAACCCAACAAATTGAATCATTACCAAGGCACATTGCCTTGTGTGTGTGTGTGTGTAGTAATAAGATTTTTTTTTTTTTTTAATGCAGTTGAGCAACATGAGTTTACCTAGAAATGAGGAAGCCAGCCAGCTTGGCATAGCAGCCTCTCTAATGGCACAGAAGCAAGAGTACAATACACATTAAGGCTTTGTAGAGAATATTGGAAGGTGACTGATGGCAAAGATTGTTATTTTATCAGTATAGTCTATATATGCAGTTCATTAAATTGTTACTGTATAACATGCTCACCCAAAGCAACTTTGATCCAGATAGAATTATACCTACAAAATTAAGTTAGTGTGTGTTAATCGCTCAGTCATGTCTGACTCTTTGCCACTCCATGGACTGTAGCATACCAGGCTTCTCTGTCCATGGAATTCTCCAGGCAAGAATATCAGGGTAGGTTGCCATTGCCATCTCCAGGAGATCTTTCAGACTCAGGGATTGAACCTGGGTGTCCTGCATTTCAGACAGATTCTATATTGTCTGAGCCACTGTGGCATACTTAGAGTTTCTTTTTTTTTTTTTTAACTTTAATGAATAATCAACACTTTATTTTTAAGAACTGAAATGATGCAATGAAGTCTCAAAGTATTCATGTAATCAAGACAGAGACAAATAGTTGCATATAATAGGTTGGAATTTTTGTTTAACTTTATCTGATGCAAATTCTGGATGAATGTCAGGAAACACCATAAAACATTCAACCCATGTTTAATCATCTTTAATATACAAGCAAGTACCATTTTCAATAGCATCATGAAATTGTCTGATTTAATGACTCAAATGGTTTTGAATTTGATAACCGTATCCTCACTAATCAAATGGTCTATTTGTTTTTTACTTGAGTACATATTCTTAATTTTTGCCTAGCTTATTTTTATTGAAATAATTATAATCTCCATCCATTGGAATTCTTGTTCTGTGTATGAAATATAATACCTATCTATTCATCAAACTATTTTTGACACTGTTAATGAAAATTCTAAGTAGTTAAGCAACTTTTTAGTAGTATACAGAACTGAATAGAAAGTTAAATATTTGACCATCTCTTACCTAAAATACCAAAGAAACACTTGTGTTTTAAACCATTGGTGGCAAAAGGAAAAGATAATATCTAAGAGGAAACTTAAATGTATTGTATTTCAGTGATATTACTGACTGAAAATCCTTATTTGATCATCTAAGTGGATTGTGGTCACATCTTTGAGTTAAAGATTTAGGGAGTAAATTAGGTTTCTTCTACTAGATATGCCTAATTCTGTCACAAGTAGCCTTATCTTGCAATGTCAATGAAGTTTGTTTTTTTTTTTTTCCCTCCCTTTTTTCCTATCCTTTGGAATTCTAGCTTGCCTCAATCAGTTCAGTTCAGTTCAGTCACTCAGTCGTGTCCAGCTTTTTGCAACCCCATGAATCGCAGCACACCAGGCCTCCCTGTCCATCACCAACTCCTGAAATTCACTCAAACTCATGTCCATCGAGTCAGTTTTGTCATCCAGCCATCTCATCCTCTGTCGTCCCCTTCTCCTCCTATCCCCAATCCCTCCCAGCAACAGAGTCTTTTCCAATGAGTCAACTTTTCGCATGAGATGGCCAAGGTACTGGAGTTTCAGCTTTAGCATCATTCCTTTCAAAGAACACCCAGGACTGAGCTTCTTTAGAATGGACTGGTTGGATCTCCTTGCAGTCCAAGGGACTCTCAAGAGTCTCCTCCTAGATTGTGGTAAATATTATTAGTCAACTTATAAATTTTAAGAGTGGAACATAGCCTGCCATGTCTGATCTAGTTCATTTCATGTTATGTGCTCAGTGAATGACTGAATATGTTAATCTGTTTTGAGACTTGTCAGTAACTTAGGATAAAAATTGTTAGCAAAATAAAATGCAAGTTTTTAATAATGCTGCATCCCAGAGTTTCAATACTTGACAATAGCAGAAGAGAACATACAATTTATAAATTTATATAAAATAAATCAGTTCAGAAAGCTAAATATCTGTGTGACAAACAGTGATCCAGAAAAGCTGATAACATATATTGTCACTCAATAAACAATGCACTTTTTGAAAATATAGTAAATTTTATGGTCTAAGCTAATGCAAGTCTCATGATCTCAGGAAGCTGTACGCCTCATACCTACAAGGGACTTCAGAATTTCAGAATGCATGAAGAAATTCCATTATATATGAATAAAATTGATACATTTTATCATAAAATGTGATTGATTGTTGATAACATAACCTTTTCTAGAAGAATGGATGGCATTGCCCATCCTGTGGAAGAGGACAGCAGCTACTTGAAATCAAATTTAGATATGCTGTCATTAGATTTATTGGCCTTGTGGTCATGCAAAACAACAACAACAAAAAACTGTCACGCTATTCAGCTGCACTATTACATCAATTATCAACTGATGTTGTTTGTGAATCATTAGTAAGGATCTTAGAGAGTAAGGATTTAGTCAAGTTTAATCAAAAGAAAGAATTTATATATATTAAATATACATTAAATGCTCATTATCAGCAATTTAGTCTGAAATTCCTATTTGTGGAGAAGAAAACTCTAGAAAAAAATAGTTTAATTTTGATCATCTAACTCTCTTCTCCCCCAATACACTTACAAAAATATCAGTTAGTTTTCAAGAATGTTTATTTAGTCATTTAGGAGCCTTCCCTCATGGCTTAGACTGTAAAGAATCTGCCTACAATGTAGGAGACCCGGGTTCGATCCCTGAGTTGGAAATATCCTTTGGAGAGGGGAATGACAACCAGTATTCTTGCCTGGAGAATTCTGTAGACAGAGGAGCCTGGTGAGCTATGGATCATGGAGTCATGAAGAGTTGGACACGACTCAATGACTAACACACACACACATTTAGTCACTTACCAGGACATCATTATTTACTAGGACAATGCTTCATTCAAATATATTTGCATTTTGGTCTATGCAATAATCTCTTTTTGGCTGCAGTATTTCATTTTAGTTTGCTATAGTGGTACAATTCTTAGAAGTTTAGTCACTTAGTGGTGGTTTAGTAACTAAGTCATGTCCAATTCTTTGCGACACCATGGACTGTACAGGCTTCTCTGTCCATGGGATTCTCCAGGCAAGAATACTAGAGTGGGTTGCCATTTCCTTCTTCATTAGTCACTTAGAAAAACAGCATAATAACATTTTAGTATCTCAAAAGGTGTAGTATCCAGAACATGGACTCTGCATTAGTGTTGGCCATTCCTAGTTATCTCAAGTAGCCTGTTTGTCTCCAACTGTTATGTTTCTTTGGCTATCACATTTACCTCCCTCTTTCTTGTCCATTATTAAATAATCTTTGTTTCATATCCCACAATCTAAATGAGAATATACTAACTGTTGTGAGAAACGGAAAGTTCTGAGATTCTTGTAATTTGTATATTTTAAAGTATTCTTGTATAAATTGTCTCATTTTACTAAAAATAATCTAATGAATGCAGATAATATCTATAATCACTTTTTCATTTTAAATTATCCAGCCACATCATTAGGCATGAATAGAGCTGGGGCAAAAAATAAAACAACAAACCAACAATACTCCTTAACTCCCCCCAACCTCAAGAAAAAAATAAATAAAACCCCTGGTCTTTTACTTTTATGTTACCTATTTATCAAATGAAAATGAAAGCAAGAACAAAAGCAAATGACAATATAGCTTACAATGTAGTTGGGAAGTTAATGTCCACATGGAAAATTAGCTTAAGTTTAACATTTTTAAAAAATATTTCCAAATATGCTCAAGCATTTCCTTTGGTGACACTAATCTGAGCATATACAAACAGTGTAATCAAACAAAAACGACTTATTGGGATTGGCCCACAATGCCATCTCTCCCACATTCACACATGCCACTTATCACTCCATCATTTTGAAGTTGCCTGCGTTGCTCTAAATTTTATGTTTGCGCTTTCCACTGTGCAGATTAAAGAATGTATCCATGGCAATCTCCTTCAGATTTCCTGCCTATAGATTTCAAGTGACAAGGTAGAGAGTTTTACTCTTAGCATCAGTGCTACTGTTTCTATCAATGCTGACTTTCTACAAAAGAGAAGCATTTTCATTGGCAAAGATAATTCACGCTGCTGGCTTGTTTTTTGCTTCCTCATGGCCCCTTGGCTAGTTATTTCTCTTCTTTCCTTCCACACTTTATTGTAAATTGCTCACATGGAGTTAAACTGCACAGGAAGCTTTGATGGTTCTTCCACTGCCAAGAGTTTCTCCACATGCTCTTGGCTTCCCCAGCCAAAACCCAAATGTCCTCTTCATCCTTTGCCCTCTGCTTTTGGTTTGCCTATTTAGTTTCTTCATTAGGAACAAATGTCCTTATTCTCCTGATCCCTACTAACCATCTACCCTTAAATTAAGTCAGTGTCCTTGATCAAAATGTTGTACATATCTTTCTTGTTTGTAATTTAGTTGCCACACCCACAAATCAAGAACATGCTACTATCAAGATCAGCACAGCAAAAGTAATAATACAAGAATGATAAAAATAAAACTTTATGTAAACAATAAGCACTGTGAGATCAAAAGTAAAAGATTATCAATATGATCTGGAATGGAAAGCAGAAGTTCATGAATAAGGTGAAATTTACTTTTGCCACTGATGAAAATCATATGAAGAAGTCAAAGTGAAAGTGTGAAGTCGCTCCGTTGTGTCTGACTCTTTGTGACCCCATGGACTGTAGCTAGCCTGCCAGGCTCCTCCATCCATGAGATTTTCCAGGCAAGAAAACTTGAGTGGGTTGCCATTTTCCTCTTCATGGAATCTTCCTGACCCAGGGATCGAACCCAGATCTCCTACATTGCAGGCATACTCTTTAACATCTGAGCCAACAGGGAATCCCATTAAGAGGTGAGGAAGCATTAAAAAGAGTAGTCTTGGAGAGAAGAGTGCAAGTGATTTGATTGCTTGATTATTTTGATTTAGCCTGTGTTTTTAAATAATTATATTCAGATACATTTTGCATGGTAAAGAGACCAGTCTGAATGAATCAGAGTCTGCATGACAGATAATTGAATGGTTAGGTTGGAAATTTGGAATAGTGACATTTTATAAAGTAATTACATGCCTATGTGAGAATTTGCTGACTATTATATGTCACATATTGGAGAAACAAGAAGAAAAAGACATGCCCTTGAATATTTTTAGTCTAATGATAATAATAAAGAGTAAACTATAATAGGTGAAAGGGAGTGTTAGGGAGTGGCACGAGGATTAGTACATGAGGATGAGAAGAAATTCACCAGGTAGAGAGAAAGTATATGGAAAGACATTCAGTTAAAGAGAAGATCTGTGTTGGTAATAAAAATAGCAGTAGGCAAATTGAGTGTGAAAGAATTTGTGAAAACCTAAGGAAGACTAATGTAGAGGACCAAAATGAGAACTGGTGAAAAGGAATTTTCTCTTTCATAATTTTTATTAAAATTTCACATATGTTATTTAATTATTCCAGAAGATTTTAAATATTTTGCAATGTTCTCCCACTTTAATTAGGAAACAGTGGTCTTCATTCTTGCATGGACTCTTATTTGGACACATAATATACTAAGAAAATTCAAGCTATGCAACTCAAGCCCAAAAGAATGTACCTGTTTATACAACTTTCAAACTATAGAACATTCTGGAAATATAAACAGTACAAAGTCATCATTTCACTGCAGGATCTTTGTAAACACTTGAGATGTAAATGTTCCAGCTATTTTCTGCTCTTTCCATATTTTCATAGAAAGATAAGAATTGGGAAAAGGAACAGGTTGGAAGTGGTATTCTTTCAAGATAATCCTGTTTTCTAGTCTCTGCCCCAACTAGCAATCAAATAAAATAAATCTGATTACAGAAAGTAATTGGAAGGACAATCTAAGTCTTTATCTATCCACAACCTCCAGATTATACAAAGCTATACTTTCCTTCCCCTGGTCTTTTCTGACTTTACTCTTTCCTATGTAAAGCCACTGTCATCTCTGACTCTGTTTGCTTTGCCTTCATCCGCTCATGAACCACTATTCATGCAAATGTTTTGTTTTGTTTCTTTTATTGGGAAACTGATGGAAAATTATACTTATAATTTAATCTATTTTCATTTTCATTTAAAAAGCAAAGAAATTTTGTGTGTTGGAGAGAAACTATTAAAATTCTCCGAAACATGTAATAGCATATGGTAATTGAGTCTTAAAAATACAGCCGCTCATCCTTTACCTTGCAAATGCAGACACTTGTCTATATATTTCCGAGTGTGAAATATTTTCATCCGCATAATGCAGATAGTCACTTCCACATCATACATCAGCCTCTACATAACCTTATTAAGTTTTAAATAAAAATATGTAAAAATATAAAATATACATACATATGTGTGTGTGTATTTGTATGTGTACATGTAGTAATTATACGAATATTACCTTATATTTGTAGATAGTCTACTCTATGTTTGGCTGAATTGGAAAACATTTATTGAGTGAAAAGAAAAGGAGCAAGGATTAGACATGGAAAGTCTAAGGACCATTCTTCGAGGCTGACATTTGTAAAGGAGAGACAGAAGGAAGCTGGTTTTGGTAGGAAAGTCCTCAAACTATATTAAAAGTTCAACTCTGAGAATGTCCCTAAGTAGAAAGAGGTGCTGCTACGAAGAGATTTCTACTTTAGCAAGAGATAGTCAGGCCACAGTAAATCACCATTCTCAGGGCTGACGCTGCCTTTAAAGACCTCAGTCAACAGACTGTATTGGATCCTGAGGGCACTTGAGCTAGAGCGTCTCAAATAACCACATACCTTGCAGAATGTTTTCTCTTGAAATGGGATACTTTTCTCTGGGTACTAATTACATAGAGAATGAAATCAAGAGTTATAAATAGAATTTCAGTTCAGTTCAGTCGCTCAGTTGTGTCCGACTCTTTGTGACCCCATGAATCGCAGTAAGCCAGGCCTCCCTGTCCATCACCAACTCCCGGAGTTCACTGTTATCATTATTCAATAGTCTCTCCTGAACTGACAGACAATATTTAAAACTTCCAGTTTCATGGAATACTTTGAAAACATGGCAGACTTTAAAGTGTTCTTTAATGTCCATCTTTGCTCAGCATTTAAGGAGAGGCTGTCAGAACTGTGTGAACACACATCTGCTTAGTTTTACCCTTCACGTGCCTAATATCCTTCAACTATGGATCCTGTGATCAGGTTATACTTCAGTAGAGATCCATTTTAAATTCACTTTTAATAAAACATTACACATATTTCAGTATAATAAAAATGGTATATTCAGAGAGGATATGTGTCCTACGTGTGCTGAAATTTTATTTTTAGTTGCATACCCACAGAGTATTAATGTGTATAAAATTATGCTTCCTCATATATGCCATTGAATTCTAATTCCTCGTAGTCTATCACATTCAGTGGGTGATCAGTTAAATATCAGCTACAAAAGTGTATAAAGCAACTGGCAAGACAGTAGGTCTAAAAGGGCAGTAAAACTGTTAGCCTTGTAAAGAAGAAAGGAGGGTGGAGAGAATTGCTGATTCATAAAGGAAAACCTTCCTGAAGAGTTGATGCTCAGGTTAAGCTTCCCTCCTAGGCAGCACTAATTTGGATGACAGATATCAAACCATAGATAACTTAAGCTGACACTGACCTTACTGGCATTACCTGCAAAATCATATCATACAAATTTTTCTCAAATAATTATTCCAATCCACTATACACAGAAAAGCTGTCTATCAACAAAGCCAGGGATATCTGATTTCCCTTCAGTTAAAATTCACCAATCTTGCTTTAGAGAAGAAAAAATATCAGCTATTCTCTCCAAGTTTTATAACTTTTACTTTGTAAGGAAGAATTAAAGGCTCAATGGAAAACCATACCTTGATTAAATGGAACTATCTTTACAATTCTATAAGTTGTAGACAAAGAGATAAAGAAAGAAGCGAAGTGAAAAACAAAGGAGAAAGGGGAAGGTATATTCAACTAAATGCAGATTTCCTAGGAAGAGCACGCAAAGACAAGAAGACCTTCTTCAACAGTGTATAAAACTAGAAGAAAACAACAGAAGGGAAAAGACTAGAGATCACTTCAGGAAAATTGGAAATATCAAGGGAACATTTGGCCCAAAGATGGGCAAAATAAGGAACATAAACTGTAGAGGCCCAGCAAATGCTGCAGGGATCAAGAAGAGATGGAAAGAATACATGAAAGAACTGTATTAAAAAGATCCAGATGAACTGGATGACTACAATGATGTGGTCAGCTACCCAGAGCCAGACATTCTGGAGGGCAAAGTCAAGTGTGCCTTAGGAAGCACTGCTGTTAATAAAGCTAGTGGATGTGACAGAATTCCAGTAGAACCATTCAAAACCCTAAAGGGTGATGCCATCAAGGTAAAGCATCCAATATATCAGCAAATCTGGAAAGCCAAGCAGTGGCCATAGGTCTGAGAAAAGGCATTTGTCATCCCAATTCCTAAGAAGGATAGTGCCAAGGATGTGTTAATTTTAGTTGCATGTGTTAATTTTAGTGCAAATGATTGCACTCATCTACTGTGCTAGTAAGGTCATGCCTTAAAATCTTGCATGCTAGTCATCAGCATTATGCGAACCAAGAACTTACAGATTGTTCAAACTGGATTTATAAAAGGAAGAGGAACCACAGATCAAATTGCTAACATCTGCTGGATTATAAAGAAAGCTAGAGTTCCAAAAAAAAAAAAAAAATTTCTCTGTTTCATTGACTACGCCAAAGCCTTTGACTGTGTGGATCATAATAAACTGTGGAAAGTGTTTAAAGAGATGGGAATACTAGATCAACCTACCTGTCTTCGAAGAAATCTTTATGTAAGTCAAGAAGCCACAGTTAGAACCCTGTATGGAACAACTGATTGGTTCAGGATTGAGAAATGAGCATGACAGGGCTGTCCGCTGTCACCATGCTTGTTTAATCTATACACTAAGCACATCATCAGAAATGCCAGTTTGGATGAGTTATAAGTTTGAATCAGGATAGGTGGGAGATACATCAACAACCTCAGATATACAGATGATGCCACTCTAATGGCAGAAAGCAAAAAGAAAATAAGGCGCCTCTTGATGAGCTTGAAGGAAGAGAGTGAAAAGATGGCTTAAAACTAAATAAAACAAAACAAAAACCTAAAATCATGGCCCCTGGCCCCATTACTTCACAGCTAATAGAGGGGAAAATGTGGAAATAGTGACAGATTCCACATGTTCAAGCTGCTTCAACAACTTCCAGATGTTAAAGCTAATTTTAAAAAAGGTAGAGGAACCAGCAGAGGAACCAGAAATCAAATTGCTAACATCCACTGGGTCATTTAAAAAGCAAGAGAGTTCCAGAAAATGAATCACCAGTCCAGGTTCAATGCAAGATACAGGATGCTTGGGTCTAGTGCACTGGGATGACCCAGAGGGATGGTAAGGGGTGGGGGTTCAGGATGGGGAACACGTGTACACCCGTGGTGGATTCAATTGATGTATGGCAAAGCCAATACAATATTGTAAAGTAATTAATCTCCAATTAAAATAAATATATTTATATTAAAAAGAAAAGCATCTATTTCTGATTTATTAATTACATCCAATCCTTTGACAGTGTGAATCACAGCAAACTGTGGGAAATTCTTAAAGAGATGGGAATACCAGACCACCTGACCTGTCTCTTGAGAAATCTGTATGCAGGTCAAGAAGCAACAGTTAGAACTGGACATGAAACAACAGACTGGTTCCAAATAGGGAAAGGAGTATGTCAAGGCTGTATATTGTCACCGTGTTTATTTAGCTTCTACACAGAGTACATAATGAGAAATGCTGGGCTGGATGAAGCACAATCTGGAATCAAGATTTCCAGGAGAAATATCAATAACCTCAAATACGCGGATGACCTCATTCTTATGTCAGAAAGTGAAGAAGAACTAAAGAACCTCTTGATGAAAGTGAAAGGAGAGAGTGAAAAAATTGGCTTAAACCTCAACCTTCAGAAAACTAAGATCATGGTGTCTGGTCCCATCACTTCATGGCAAATAGATGGGGAAACAGTGGAAACAGTGACAGACTATTTTTGAGAGCTCCAAAATCACTGCAGATGGTGACTGTAGCCATGAAATTAAAAGATGCTTGCTCCTTGGAAGAAAAGTTATCACCAACCTAGACAGCATATTAAAAAACAGAGATGTAACTTTGCCAACAAAGGTCTGTCTAGTCAAGGCTATGATTTTCCCAGTAGTCATGTACAGATGTGAGAGTTGGACCATAAAGAAATCTTAGCACCAAAGAATTGATGCTTTCTAACTACGGTGTTGGAGAATACTCTTGAGAGTCCCTTGGACTGCAAGGAGATCCAACCAGTATATCCTAAAGGAAATCAGCCCTGAATATTCATTGGAAGGACTGATGTTGAAGCTGAATCTCCAATAATTTGGCCTCATGATGTGAAGAATGAGTCAATCATTTGAAAAGACCCTGATACTGGGAAAGATTGAAGGCAGGAGGAGAAGGGGACAACAGAGGATGAGATGGTTGGATGGAATCAATGGACATGATGTTTGAGTAAACTCCGGGAGTTGGTCATGGACAGGGAGGCCTGGCGTGCTGTGGTCCATTGGGTCGCAATGAGTCGGGTATGACTGAGTGACTTCACTGAACTGGAGTGACAGATTTCCTCTACTTGGGCTCTAAAATCACTGTGGATGGTGACTGCAGCCATGAAATCAGAAGACATTTGATTCTTGGTCAGCAAGCTATCACAAACTGAGACAGTGTGCTGAAAAGCAGAGAAGTTATTCTGCCAACAAAAGCCCATAGAGTCAAGGTTGTGGTGGCCCCAGTTGCTACATGCAGTTGTGAGAGTTTGATGGTAAAAAAAAAGTATAGAGTACTAAAGAATTAACGCCTTTGAACTATGGTGTTGGAGAAGACTCCAGAGTCCCCTGGAGAGCAAGGAGATCAAACCAGTCAATCTTAAGGAAAATCAACCCTGAATACACGTTGGAAGGACTGATGCTGAAGTTGAAACTCCAGTATTTTGGTCATCTGATTCAAAGAGCTAACTCATTGGAAAAGGCCCTGATGTTGGAAAAGATTGAGGAAAGGAGAAGAGGGTCATCAGAGGATTAATTGGCTGGATGACATCACCGATGCAATGGACTTGAACTTGGGCAAACTTCAGGAGATGTTGAGGGACAAAGAGGCCTGGCATGCTGCCATGGGTCATGAAGAGTCAGATATGACTGAACGATGGAACAACAAGTCGTATACCAATAAAGATGCAAAAAACATTCTATACAGAAATGAAAATGAATTGTCTTATGGAAGAATAGTCATCCTTATCTATAGAAAAGCATGATATATACAGCTTTTGTACATATACTCTTATATCCATGGTCTATAAATATGTCTATTCTTTGACTTTGTTTTTAAAATGGTTATAAAATCTGCATGGTTTACTCATGTATGGCAAAACCAATACAGTATTGTAAAGCAAATAAAGTAAAGATAAAAGAAAGAAAGAAAAAAAGAGTTAAAAGAATGTGTTTTTTTAATGGCTGCATGAAAGTGCTAATTTATCCTTTTAAAAATTTTTGAGCAGTATATTTTTAATGTCACAAAAAGATAAATATTAAGTCATAGAATGATATACACTTAGTTCACTCCAACTGTGGAAAGTTCTTAAAGAGATGGGATATACCAGACCATCTTACCTGTTACCTGAGAAACCTGCATGCAGGTCAAGAAGCGGCAGCTAGAAATTTACATGGAACAAATGGGAAAGGAGTGGTTCAAAATTGGGGAAGAAGTATGACAAAGTTGTATATTGTCACCTGCTTATTTAACTTAAATTCAGAGTACATTATGCAAAATGCCAGGCTGGATGAATCAAAAGCTGAAATCAAATTTGCTGGAAGAAATAACAACTTCAGATATGCAGAATGTAAAGAGGAACTAAAGCACCTCCTGATGAGGTTGAAAGAGGAGAGTGAAAAAGCTCATCTGAAACTGAACACTCAAAACACTAAGATCATAGCAATCGGTCCTATTACCTCGTGGCAAATAGAAGGGGGAAAAGTGGAAGCAGTGACAGATTTCATTTTCTTAGGATCAAAAATCAGTGCAGACAGTGATTGCAGCTGTAAAATTAAAAGATGATTACTCCTTGGAAGAAAAGCCATGACAAACCTAGACAGCATATTAAAGAAATAAAGACATCACTTTGTCAACCAAGGTCCATACAGTCAAAGCGATGGTTTTTCCAGTAGTCATGTATGGATGCTAAAGTTAGACCATAAAGAAGGCTGAACACCAAAGAACTGATGTTTTCAAATTGTGATGAAAAAGACTATCGAGAGTCCTTTGGGCTGCAAGGAGTCTGACCAATCCCAAAGAAAATCAACTCTGAATATTCATTGGAAGGACTGATACTGAAGGTGAAGCTCCAATACTTTGGCCACCTGATGTGAAGAGGTGACTCATTGGAAAAGACCATGATACTGGGAAAAATTGAGAGCAGGAGGAGGAGCAACAGAGGATGAGATGGTTAGATATCATCATCAACTCAGTAGACATGAGTTTGAGCAAACTCAGGGAGACAGTGAAGGACAAGAAAGTCAGACCTGCTGCAGTCCATGAAGTTCCAAAGAGTCAAATATGACTGAGCAACTGAACAGCAGCAACAAGAATTGTTTCATTTTCTCACCTAAGCATTTTAAATTGAACACTAATATGTTCTAGACAGTGTTAGAATACCAGATATTCACAGTAATTTTATCATGTGACAATATGCCTTATAAGATGCAGCTATGATTTTCAGGTGGGAACTGTCTTATGAATGGATAAAGCAAAATGTGATGAAGTATGTGTTAAGGGAAAGTAGGGGACAACATGCTTTCAAAGGAAAGCCAATAAAAGGAACCTCCAGATCACTTTTAGGCCTTTGGGAATGTTATAAAACATGAGGTTAGATTTTAAAATGAGCTTTTAAAAAAAATACTATTTTTGGAGGGATGAGAATACATGGCGAACAAGGAAAACACCTTTGAGTTTTACATTTGTGTTTTTGTCAAGAGCCTTATCAAGAACTTTAACAAGTCCAATCAAATGCCATACAAATGCAGCAATAGTTGTAAGAGATGAATCTGGGATTATTTTCTCTCACTTGACTAGACTCTAAAGTACCAGAGATGTTAACTGAACTGCAAAAGGTCACACACCTAGATGTTATAACTGTGAGAACTAAAGTTTAACTATTTCTATTCTTTCTTCCTCAGGACACTCCTAAGACTTCCTCAAGACACTCCAGCCACTACTGGAAAACTCTTAGTGCAAAAACACAAGTACAATTAACTTTTTGAGGAAACTCTATATTACTTTCCATAATGACTATACCAATTTGTATCCCCACTTACACTGTACAAGGGTTGACTTTTCTCCACATCTGAACCAATATTCATCATCTTTTTTTGTGATAATTTCCATTCTAATAGGTATGAGGCAATATTTCATTGTGGTTTTGATTTGCATTTTCCTGGGAATTAATTATTTTGAAAACTTTATTATGTACCTGTTGGACATTCATGTGTCTTCTTATGAAAAATGTTGACTTAGGTCCTTCATCAATTTTCAATTAGATCATCATTTTGTGGATTTGTTTGTTTTTCCTATTTAGTTAATTTCTTTATATATTTTGGATATTTATCAACCTATTATCAGACATATGACTGCAAATACTTTCCACCATTCTATAAATTGTCTATTCATTCTGTTAATTTTTTTTTTCTTTTGCAGTGCACAAGCTTTTAGTGTGAAGCAACTCCATATGTGTGCATTTGCTTTTGTTGCCTGTGTTTTGGGGGTCACATAAGAAAAAAACATTGCCCAGACCAATGTCAATATTTTTTATTATGTTTTCTTTTAGTACTTTTAGGTCACATGTTTACATTTTAAATCTGTTTTGAGTAGATCTTTGTATAGGGTGTGAGATAAGGGCCCAATTTAATTCTTCTACATATGTATATCCAGTCTTCTGATACTATTTATTGAAGAGACTTTCCCAAACCCATTGTTTACTCCTGACATCCTTGTAGTAATCACTTGACTGTAAACATGTCAATGTGTTATGGCCCTCTGTTCTATTCCATTAGTATGTGTGTCTATTATTATGCTACCACTGTACAGTTTTGGTTACAGTTTTGTGGTATATTTTAAAACCACTACAATATTGTAAATTAATTAACCTCCAATTAAAATAAATTAATTAATAAAAAATAAAAATAAGTAAATAAAACTAGGAAGTGCAATGTCTCATTCTATCTGTCTTTTGCAAAAATGCTTTGACTATTTGATGTTTTTGTAGTTCTGTATGAAATTTTATGATTTACTTCCTATTTCTGTGGAAAATTTTCATTAGTATTTTGATAGAAATTGTATTGAATCTGTTGTTGTTCACTTGCTCAGTAATGTTTGACTCTGTGACCCCATGAACTGCAGCAAGCCACACTTTTCTGTCCTTCACTATCTCCTGGAGTTTGCTCAAATTCATGTCCATTGATTAGATGATGCCATCCAAACATCTCATCCTCTGTTGCCCCCTTCTTCCCCTGCCTTCGATCTTTCTCAACATCAGGGTCTTTTCCAATGAGTCACATCAGGTGGCCAAAGTATTGGAATTTCAGCTTCAGCATCAGTCCTTCCAAAGAATTTTCAGAGTTGACTTCTTTAGGATTGACTGGATTAATCTCCTTGCTGTCCAAGGGACTCAAGTGTCTTATCCAACACCACAGTTCAAAAGCATCAGTTCTTTGGTTATCAGCCTTCTTTATGATCCAATTCTCACCTCCATACATGACTACTGAACAAACCATAGTTTTGACTATATGGAACATTGTCAGCAAAGTGATGTCTCTGGTTTTTAATTACACTGTCCAGGTTTGCCATAGCTTTTCTTCCAAGGAGAAATTTTCTTTTAATTTCATGGCTGCAGTCTCTGTCCTCAGTGATTTTTGGTCCAAGAAAATAAAGTCTGTCACTGTTTCCATTGTTTCCCTATCTATTTGCCATGAAGTGATGGAACCGAATACCATAATCTTAGTTTTTGAATGTTTGGTTTAAACTAGCTTTTTCACTCTTCTGTTTCACCTTCATCAAGATGCTTTTAATTCCTTTTCTTTCTGTCATTAGGGTGATGTCATCTGCATATTTGAGGTTATTGATATTTTTCCTGGCAATCTTGATTCTAGCTTGTGCTTCAGGTACCCCAGAATTTTGGATGATGTACTCTGGATAGAATTAAAATAAGTAGAGTGACAATATACAGCCTTGATGTACTCTTAAAGTGTTCATGATCTGAGCCACAGTCAGCTCTCATTTTTATTTTTGCTGACTGTATAAAGGTTCTCCACCTTTGGCTGCAAAGAATATAATCTATGTGATTCAGGTATTGACCATCTGGTGAAGTCCATGTGTAGTCATCTCTTGTGTTGTTGGAAGTGGGTGCTTGCTATGACCATTTTGTTCTCTTGGCAAATATCTGTTAGCCTTTGTTCTGCTTCATTCTGTACTTCAAGGCCAAACTTGCTCCAGGTGTCTCTCGACTTCATACTTTTTCATTCCTGTGCCTTATGATGAAAACAACATCTTTATGTGTTGCTAGTTCTAGAAGGTCTGGCAGGTCTTCATAGAACTGTTCAACTTCTGCTTTTTTGGCATTAGTGCTTGGGCATTGACTTGCATTATTGTGATATTGAATGGTTAGAGTTGGAAACTAACTGAAGTCATTCTGCTGTTTCTGAAACTGCCCCCAAGTACTACATTTTGGACTCTTTTGTTGACTCTGAAGGCTACTCTATTTCTTCTAAGGGATTCTTGCCCACAGTAGTAGATTTAATGGTCAACTGAATTAAATTTGCTCATCTCATTCCATTTAATTCCCTGATCCCTAAAATCTCAATGTTCACTCTGCCATCTCTATTTGACCACTTCCAATTTACCTTGATTTGTGGATGTAATATTCCATATTCCTATGCAATATTGTTCTTTACATCATCAAATTCTACTCACCACCAGTCACATCCACTACTGGGTGTTGTTTCCACTTTGGCTCAGCCTCTTTATTCTTACTGGAGCTATTTCTCCACTGTTTTCCAGTAGTTACTGGACACCTACCAACCTGAGGGATTCATCTTTCAGTGTTATATCTATTCACCTTTTCATACTGTTCATGGAGTTCTCAAGGCAAGAATGCTGATGTGATTTGCTATCCCCATCTTCAATGGACCACATTTTGTCAGAACTCTCCATCATCACTCCTCTGATGGGTGGCCCTTCATGGCATTTCTCAGTTTCATTAAGTTACACAAAGCTGTGATCCCTATGATTATTTTGGTTAGTTTTCTGTGGATGTGGTTTTCATTCTGTCTACCCTCAAAAACTAGGTCTTGCTCTGGTTGGTGAGGCCATGCTCAGTAAATCTTAATCGAGTTTTCTGCTGATGGAAAGGAGGGACTGTGTTCCCTCCCTGTAGTTTGGAGGCCTAACCATGGTAGAAGTAATGGTGATCTTCTCCAAAAGGACTTACAACAGAATGCTGCTTCTCCTAGGACTGCTGCTGCCAGAGCCTCTGACTCCACAGCAAGCCACTGTTGACCCATTTCTCTACTGGAGACTCTGAAACACTCACAGGCAAATCTGGCTTGTGGAGTCTCTGCTCCTTTTTCCTGGGTCCTGGTATGCACAAGGTTTTGTTTGTGCCCTCCAAGAGTCTGTTTCATCAGTCCTGTGGAAGTTCTGTAAACAAATTCCCCTGATCTTCAAACTCAGATTCCCAGGGGATTATCTGTCCCCAGGTTGGGAAGTCTGTTGTGGGACCTAAAAATTTCACAACAGTGGGGAAACCTCTTTGGTATAGTTCTCCAGTAACCGTGACCTCCTCCAAGAGGACTTAAGCCACATACCACACCTCCCAGGACTGCTGCTGCTAGCATCCTTGTCCCTGAGGCAGGTAACTGCTAGACCATGCCTTGGCAGGAGACCCTCAATCACTCACAGCAAGTCTGGCTCCATATTTAATGGGGTCACTGCTCCTTTCCATGGTCAATGTGATTATTCAAATCCATGAATACAGGATGTCTTTCCCTTTATTTGTGTCTTTTAAAATTGCTTTCACATTTTTTTTTTTAAATAGTCTCTAGTATTCAGATATGTCAATGGCTTGGTTAAATATATTTTGTTGAAAATTTTTGCATCTGTATTCATCAGGGATAATGGTCTCTGATTTCCAGTGGTGTCCTTGTCTGGCCTTTAATATCAGAGTATACTGCTGGTCTCAAAATGAGTATAGAATTGTGCCTTTCTCTTTTCTTTTTTGGAAGAATATGAGGATTGGTGATAATGTCGTTTGAATGTTTGGTAGAATTCAGTCATGATGACATCTGCTCCAGTATTCTTGCCTGGAAAATTCCATGGACAAAAGATCCTAGAAGACTAAAAGCCATGGGATCACAAAGAATTGGATATGATTGAGCACACATGCACAGCATCTGGTCTTCAGTTTAATCTTCTTGAGTTTTTTTTTTTTTATTATTATTAATTCAATCTTACTTATTATTGGCCTGTTCAGATTTTCTTTTTTTACTGATTTAAATTGGTAGATTATATATTTCTAGAAATTTGTACACTTTTACTAGCTTATTCATTTTCATTGGCATACACTCGTTCATAGTAGTCTCTTACAGGCCCTTATTGTCTCTTCTTTAATAATTTTTACAAGTGTAATTTATATAACATATTTTTAGCTGTCTTGTTTTACTACTTATTCTAGCTAAAGTTTTGTTAATTTTCTTTCTTTAAAAGAGCACTTCTTAGATAAACTGATCTTTTTCTACGGTTTTCCTATTCTCCACTTCACTTGTTTATGCAGTAATCTTTAATATTTCCTCTCTGCTGCTAATTTTGAACTTAGATTCTTCTTTTATCAACTGGTATCTTACGGTACTCATTTTCCTATTTGGAACCAGTCTGTTGTTCCATGTCCAGTTCTAACTGTTGCTTCCTGACCTGCATATAAGTTTCTCAAGGGGCAGGTCAGGAGCTCTGATATTCCCATCTCTTTCAGGATTTTCCACAGTTTATTGTAATCCACACAGTCAAAGGCTTTGGCATAGCCAATAAAGCAGAAATAGATGATTTTCTGGAACTCTCTTGCTTTTTCCATGATCCAGCAGATGTTGGCAATTTGACCTCTGGTTCCTCTACCTTTTCTAAAACCAGCTTGGACATTGGGAAGTTCACGGTTCATGTATTGCTGAAGACTGGCTTGGAGAATTTTGAGCATTACTTTACTAGCATGTGAAATGAGTGTAATTATGTGGTAGTTTGAGCATTCCTTGGCATTGCCTTTCTTTGGGATTGGAATGAAAACTGACCTTTTCCAGTCCTGTGGCCACTGCTGAGTTTTCCAAATTTTCTGGCATATTGAGTGCAGCACTTTCACAGCATCATCTTTCAGGATTTGAAAGAGCTCAACTGGAATTCCATCACCTCCACTAGCTTTGTTCGTAGTGATGCTTTCTAAGGCCCACTTGACTTCATTTCCAGGATTTCTAGCTCTAGGTGAGTGATCATACCATCGTGATTATCTTGGTCATGAAGATCTTTTTTGTACAGGTCTTCTGTGTATTCTTGCCACCTCTTCT
>SJYR01001172.1:347491-363091 GCA_006410655.1 Kobus ellipsiprymnus
GGAATCAAGATTGCTGGGAGAAATATCAATAACCTCAGATATGCAGATGACAACAACCTTATGGCAGAAAGTGAAGAGGAACTAAAAAGCCTCTTGATAAAAGTGAAAGTGGAGAGTGAAAAAGTCAGCTTAGAGTTCAACATTCAGAAAACGAAGATCATGGCATCTGGTCCCATCACTTTATGGGAAATAGATGGAGAAACAGTGGAAACAGTGTCAGACTTTATTTTTGGGGGCTCCAAAATCACTGCAGATGGTGACTGCAGCCATGAAATTAAAAGACGCTTACTCCTTGGAAGGAAAGCTATGACCAACCTAGATAGCATATTGAAAAGCAGAGACATTACTTTGCCAACAAAGGTCCATCTAGTTAAGGCTATGGTTTTCCCAGTGGTCATGTATGAATGTGAGATTTGGACAGTGAAGAAATCTGAGCACTGAGGAATTGATGCTTTTGAAGTGTGGTGTTGGAGAAGACTCTTGAGAGTCCTTTGGACTGCAAGGATATCCAACCAGTCCATTCTGAAGGAGATCAGCCCTGGGATTTCTTTGGAAGGAATGGTGCTAAAGCTGAAACTCCAGTACTTTGGCCACCTCATGCAAAGAGTTGACTCATTGGAAAAAATTCTGATGCTGGGAGGGATTGGGGGCAGGAGGAGAAGGGGACGACAGAGGATGAGATGGCTGGATGGCATCACTGACTCGATGGACGCGAGTCTGGGTGAATTCCAGGAGTTGGTGATGCACAGGGAGGCCTGGCGTGCTGTGATTCATGGGGTTGCAAAGAGTCGGATACGACTGAGTGACTGAACTGAACTGATCTTGAGGTACGAAGTTAGGTTGCTTAGTTGAAGTCCGCCTTTTTCCATCATGTAGGCAGCTATTTTTATAATTTTTTCTCTTAGAACTAGTTTTGCTCAACACTATAAGATTAGATGTGTTGCATTTCCATTGTTGCTCACGAGCGTGTTACTGCATCCCAAACAAATGACAGAACTGAGAGTTCACTACACTTTGACTTTGCTACGGTAGAAATCGGGAGCTGAGGAGGTCTGTCTTGGTACTGAGCTCTGCTGATTCAAGGGATAGACAATGCAAGTATCTCTTCAATGTGTGCATTGTAGGATTATTCGTTCCAGCGGAGTGTTGGGACCTCCTTACTGTATTTCTGGACTCCTACATAGGTACTCTTATCCTATGGGTGGTTGTAAAATTTGGTTTCACTGTCAGGGAGTTGAGGGCTGAAACTCCTCTTTTGTCATCTTGCTAACTTCTCTTCAAATAAAACTTAAAATTTACTCTTAAATGTCAGACATGACTGAGCGACTGAACTGAACTGAAATGTTATCAGCATAAGAAAAACAGTGCTGAAGACAAACCAATCACTAGGCAAAGGAAAATTAAGCACAATATTGGATCTATACAGCTTGACACAGTAAAGTATATTTTACTGTTTCATAAAGCTTTTCTTTTTTTCAAACTCCCATTACTTGTCTATATTTTTGTTGTAGTTAAAGTCTACTTAATTAACTTTATAGATAATTATGATTCAGAAACCTCAAGACATTTTCAAAAATAGATAATTTTACTGTAAACAGTAAGGTAAATTGTTAAACTGTGTTCTTATATCTGTTGTGGAAATATATAATAAAGTAGTTTCAGAGATATAATATTCCAATATCTCATGTTACTTTGCATAAACTATTCATTGGATGCTTCAAATATAGAAAATGTAATGCAGGTTATCAGTGATAAAATAATAGTCTATTTTCCTGGAATTTTCAGTCTATATAAAGAAAGGGATAATACTTAAATAAACAAGCAAATAAACATATAAAGTACATATTTTGAATAACTATGACTAAGTGAAAAAGTGAAAGTTTTAGTCACTCAGTCTTGTCTAACTGTTTGTGACACCATGGCCTGGAGCCTGCCAGCTATCTTTGTTCATCATATTCTCCAGGCAAGAAGACTGGGGTGGGTAGCCATTCCTTTCTTCAGGGTATCTTCTAGACCCAGAGATCAAACTCTGATCTCCTGAATTGCAGGCAGATTTTTTCTCATCTGAGCCACCAGAGAAGACCCTTGAATAACTATTTGTTGTTATGGCTGTTGGTCATGCACTGAGTCGTTTTTAACTCTGCAACCACACGAACTGCCACAAGCCAGGCTTCGCTGTCCTCCACTATCTCCCTGAGTTTGCACAAACTCAAGTCCATTGAGTCAGTATACCATCCAACCATCTCATCCTCTGTTGACTCCTTCTCCTCCTGCCCTCAATCTTTCTCAGCATCAGAGTCTTTTCCAATGAGTCAGTTCTTTGCATCAGGTGGCCAAAGTATTGGAGCTTCAGCTTCAGCATCAGTCCTTCCAATGAATATTCAGGGTTGATTTCCATTAGGATTGGTTGTTTTTGTATCACTGTTTTCCAAGGGACTCTCAAGAGTCTTTTCCAGCACCACAGTTCAAAAGCATCAATTCTTCAGAGATCAATTTTCTTTATGGTCCAACTTTCACATCCATACATGACTACTGGAAAACCATAGCTTTCACTATACAGACTTTTGTCAGCAAAGCGATGTCTCTGCTTTTTAATACACTGTTTAAGTTTGTCATAAGTATTCTTCCAAGGATCGAGTGCCTTTTAATTTTATGGCTGCAGTCTATGTCTGTATTGATTTTGGAGCCAAAGAAAATGAAACTGACACTGTTTCCACTTTTCCACCATTTGTTTGCTATGAAGTGATAAACTTGGAGGCCATGATCTTTTTTTTTTTTTTTTAATGTTGTGTTTTAAGCCAACATTTTCATTCTTCTCTTTAACCTTCGTCAAGAGGCTCCTTATATCTCTTTCACTGTCTGCATTACAGTAGTATCATCTGCATATTTGAGATTGTTGATAGTTTCCCTGGCAAACTTGATTATAGTTTGTAAGTCATCCAGCCCATCATTTCATATGATGCACTCTGTATGTAAGTTAAATACAGCCTTGACATACTTCTATTCCAATTTTGAACCAGTTTGTTGTTCGATGTTCAGTTCTAACTCTTGCTCCTTTTCCTGCGTACAGGTTTCTCAGGAGACAGACAATGTGGTCTGCTTTCCCATCTCTTTATGAATATTTCACAGCTTGTTCTGACCCATATTGTCAAACTCTTTAGTGTAGTCAATGAAGCAGAAGATTTTTAAAAAATATTTTACTTGCTATTTCTATGATCCAGCATATATTGGCAGTTAGATCGCTGGTTCCTCTGCCTTTTCTAAATCCAGCTTTTAGATTCAGTTCAGTTCAGTCACTTAGTCGTGTCCGACTCTTTGAGGCCCCATGAATCACAGCATGTCAGGCCTCCCTGTCCGTCACTAACTCCCAGAGTTCACTCAGATTCATGTCCATCGAGTCAGTGATGCCATCCAGCCATATCATCCTCTATCGTCCCCTTCTCCTCTTGCCCCCAATCCCTCCCAGCATCAGAGTCTTTTCCAATGAGTCAACTTTTCGCATAAGGTGGCCAAAGTACTGGAGTTTCAGCTTTAGCATCATTTCTTCTGAAGAAATCCCAGGGCTGATCTTCAGGTTGGACTGGTTGGATCTCCTTACAGTCCAAGGGACTCTCAAGAGTCTTCTTCAACACCACACTTCAAAAGCAACAATTCTTCAGTGCTCAGCCTTCTTCACAGTCCAACTTTCACATCCAGCTTTTAGATTAGAAGGTCTCAGTTCATGTGCTGCTGAAGCTTAATTTGAAAGATTTTTAGTATAATCTTGTTAGCATGTAAAATGACTGCAATTGTATGGTAATTTGAACAGCATTTGGCATTGCCTTTCTTTGGGATTGGAATGAAAGCTGACCTTTTCCAGTCCTGTGGCCACTGCTGAGTTTTCCAAATGTTCTGCCATATTGACCACAGCACTTTCATAGCATCATCTTTGAGGATTTGAAATACCTCAGCTGGAAGACCATCACCTCCACTAGCTTTGTTTGCAGTGAGGCTTCCTAAGGTCCACATGATTTCACACTCCAGGATGTCTGGCTCCAGTTAGCAAGCACATCATCATGGTTCTATGCGTCATTACAAGCTTTTTGTACAGTTTTTCTGTGTATTCTTGCCACATCTTCTTAATCTCTTCTACTTCTGTTATGTCTTTGCCAATTTTGTCATTTATTGTGCCTATCTTTACATGAGATATTCCCTTGGTATCTCTAATTTTCTTAAAGAGAGCTCTAGTCTTTCCCATTCTATTGTCTGCCTCTATTTTTTGAATTGTTCAGTCAAGAAGGCTTTCTGATCTCTCCTAGCTATTTTCTGGAATTCTGCATTAGGTTGGGTATATCTTTCACTTGCCTTCTTATATTCCTTTTTCTTAGTGATGGTTTTGGTCAACACCTACTGTACAATGTTATGAACCTCTGTCTGTACTTCAAGCACTCAGTCTATCAGATGTAATCACTTGAATCTATTAATCATCTTCACTATAAAATCACAAGGGATTTGATTTAGGCCATACCTGAATGACACACTGGTCATAGCAAACATCCTCTTCCAACAACACAAGAGAAGACTCTACACATGGACATCACCAGATGGTCAACACCGAAATCAGATTGATTATATTATTTGCAGCCAAAGATGGAGAAGCTCTATACAGTCAGCAAAAACAAGACCGGGAGCTGACTGTGGCTTAGATCATGAACTCCTTATCGCCAAATTCAGACTTAAATTGTAGAAAGTAGGGAAAACCGCTAGACCATTCAGGTATGACCTAAGTCAAATCCCTTATGATTATACAGTGGAAGTGAGAAATAGATTTAAGGGTCTAGATCTGATAGATAGAGTGCCTGATGAACTATGAAATGCGGTTTGTGACATTGTATAGGAGACAGGGATCAAGACCATCCCCATGGAAAAGAAATGCAAAAAAGCAAAATGGCTATCTGGGGAGGCCTTGCAAATAGCTGTGAAAAGTGAAGGAGAAAAGGAAAGATATAAGCATCTGAATGCAGAGTTCCAAAGAATAGCAAGAAGAGATAAGAAAGCCTTCTTCAGCAATCAGTGCAAAGAAATAGAGGAAAAGAACAGAATGGGAAAGACTAGAGATCTCTTCAAGAAAATTAGAGATACCAAGGGAACATTTCATGCAAAGATGGGCTCGATAAAGGACAGAAATGGTCTGGACCTAACAGAAGCAGAAGATATTAAGAAGAGGTGGCAAGAATACACAGAAGACCTGTACAAAAAAGATCTTCATGACCCAGACAATCATGATGATGTGATCCCTAATCTAGAGCCAGACATCTTGGAATGTGAAGTCAAGTGGGCCTTAGAAAGNATTGACTATGCCAAAGCCTTTGACTTGTGTGGATCACAATAAACTGCGGAAAATTCTGAAAGAAATGGGAATATCAGACCACCTGACCTACCTCTTGAGAAATCTATGTGCCGGTCAGGAAGCAACAGTTAGAACAGGACATGGGACAACAGACTGGTTCCAAATAGGAAAAGGAGTACATCAAGGCTGTATATTGTCACCCTGCTTTTTTAACTTATATGCAGAGTACATCATGAGAAACCCTGGACTGGAAGAAACACAAGCTGGAATCAAGATTGTCGGGAGAAATATCAATAACCTCAGATATGCAGATGACACCACCCTTATGGCAGAAGTGAAGAGGAGCTAAAAAGCCTCTTGATGAAGGTGAAAGAGGAGAGTGAAAAAGTTGGCTTAAAGCTCAACATTCAGAAAACAAAGATCATGGCATCCGGTCCCATCACTTCATGGGAATTAGATAGGGAAACGGTAGAAACAGCGTCAGACTTTATTTTGGGGGGTTCCAAAATCACTGCAGATGGTGACTGCAGCCATGAAATTAAAAGACGCTTACTCCTTGGAAGAAAAGTTATGACCAACCTAGATAGTATATTCAAAAGCAGAGACATTACCTTGCTGACCAAGGTCCGTTTAATCAAGGCTATGGTTTTTCCTGTGGTCATGTATGGATGTGAGAGTTGGACTGTGAAGAAAGCTGAGTGCCAAAGAATTGATGCTTTTGAACTGTGGTGTTGGAGAAGACTCCTGAGAGTCCCTTGGACTTCAAGGAGATCCAACCAGTCCATTCTGAAGGAGATCAACCCTGGGATTTCTTTGGAAGGAATGGTGCTAAAGCTGAAACTCCAGTACTTTGGCCACCTCATGTGAAGAGTTGATTCATTGGAAAAGACTCTGATGCTGGGAGGGATTGGGGGCAGGAGAAGAAGGGGACGACAGAGGATGAGATGGCTGGATGGCATCACGGACACAGTGGACGTGAGTCTGAGTGAACTCCCAGAGTTGGTGATGGACAGGCAGGCCTGGTGTGCTGCGATTCATGGGGTCGAAAAGAGTCAGACACAACTGAGTGACTGAACTGAACTGAACTGAATGACCTGGTGGTTTCCCCTACTTTCTTCAATTTGAGCCTGAATTTCACAATAAGAATCTGATAATCTGAACCACAGTCAGCTCCCAGTCTTGCTTTTTGCTGAGGATATAGCGTTTCTCCCTTTGTTCATTTCCAAGGAAACCATTCAAAATCACAGTAATCCAAGTCTATGCCCCAAGCACCAATGCTGAAGAAGCTGAAATTGAATGGTTCTATAAAGACCTCAAGACCTTCTAGAACTATCAACAAAAAGAGATGGCCTTTTCATTATAAAGGATTGGAATGAAAAAGTAAGAAGTCAAGAGATACCTGGATTAACAGGTAAATTTGACCTTGGAGTCAAAATGTAACACAGCAGAGGCTAACAGTGTTTTTCCAAGAAAATGTGCTGGTCATTGCAGACACTCTTCCAACAACACAAGTGACGGGTCTACACATGGTCATCACCAGATGGTCGATACTGAAATCAGATTGATTATATTATTTGAAGCTGAAAATGGAAAAGCTCTATACAGACAGCAAAAATAAGACTGGCAACTGACTGTGGCTCAGAATCAACTTCTTATTGCAAAATTCAGGCTCAAATTGAAGACAGTAAGCAAAATCACTAGGTGATTCTGGTATAGCCTAAATCAAATCCCTGTGATTATCCACAGGAAGTGACAAATAGAATCAAGGGATTAAATTTGAAAGACAGAGTGCCTGAAGAACTGTGGACATAGGTTTGTGACATTGCACATGAAGCAGTGATCAAGATCATCCTCAAGAAAAGAAATGCAAAGATACAAAATGGCTGTCTGAGAAGGCCTTACAAATAGCTGAGAAAAGAAGAGACGCTAAAGGCAAAGGAGCAAAGGAAAGATATGCCCATCTGAATGCAGAGTCCCAAAGAATATCAAGGAGAGATAAAGCCTTCCTCAGTGAACAATGCAAATACATAGAGGAAAACAATAGAATGGAAAAGACTAGAGATGCCTTCAAGAAAATTAGAGATAACAAGGGAATTTTCAAGCAAAGATGGGCACAATAAAGGGCAGAAATGGTATGGACCTAATACAAGTAGAAGATATTGAGAAAATGTAGCAAGAATACACAGAAGAACTATGCAAAAAAGATCTTCATGACCCAGATAACCACAATTTCGTGATCACTCACCTAGAGCCAGACATCCTAGAATACAAAGTCAAGTGGGCATGAGGAAGCATCACTATGAACAAACTTAGTGAAGGTGATGGAATTCCAGTCGAGCTATTTTAAATCCTCAAAGAAAATGCTGTGAAAATGCTGCAATCAATATGCCAGCAAATTTTAAAAATGCAGCAGTGGCCACAGGACTGGAAAAGATCAGTTTTCCTTCCAATCCCAAAGAAAGGCAAAGCCGAAGAATGTTCAAACTACCGCATAATTGCACTCATCTCAGACGCTAGCAAAGTAATGCTCAAACTTTTCCAAGCCAACATTCAATAGTACATGAACCGAGAACTTCAATATGTTCAAGTTTGATTTCTAAAAAGGCAGAAGAACCACAGATAAAATTGCTAACATCAGCTGGATCATCGGAAAAGCAAGAGAGTTCTGGAAAAATATCTACTTCTGCTTTATAGATTATGCCAAAGCCTTTGACTATGTGGATCACAACAACTGTGGAAAATACTTTAAGAGATGGGAATACCAGACCCCTTGACCAGCCTCCTGAGAAATTTGCATGCAGGTCAAGAAGCAACAATTAGAACCAGATATGGAAAAAAGGACTGGTTTCAAATTGGTAAAGGAGTACATCAAGGATGTATATTGTCACACTGCTATTTTAGCTTATATGCAGAGTACATCATGAGAAGCACTGGGCTGGATGAAGCACAGCTGGAATCAAAATTGCCAGGAGAAATAGCAATAACCTCAGATATTCAAGTGACACTACCTTTATGGCAAAAATTGAAGAACTAAAGAATCTCTTGATGGAAGTGAAAGAGGAGAGTGAAAAAGTTGGTTTAAAATTTAACATTCAAAAAACTAAAATCATAGCATTTGGTCCCATTACTTCATGTCAAATAGACGGGGAAACAATGACAGACTTTATTTTCTTGGTCTCCAAAATCAGTGTAGATAGTGACTGTAGCCATGAATTTAAAAGGTGCTTACTCCTTGGGAAAACAAACAAACAAACAAACTATGACCAACCTAGACAGCATATTAAAAATCATAGATACTGCTTTTCTGACAAACATCCATCTAGTTAAAGCTATAGTTTTCCCAGTAGTCATGTATGAATGTTATAAAAAAGCTGAGTGCTGAAGAACTGATGCTTTTGAACTGTGGTGTTGGAGAAAGCTCTTGAGAGTCCCTTGGACTGTGAGGAGATCAAACCAGTCCTGAGGGTTTGATCAAACCATTTCCTAAGGGAAATCAGTCCTGAATATTCATTGGAAGGACTGATGCTGAAACTCCAGTACTTGGTCACCTGATGCAAAGAGCTGACTCATTGGAAAATACCCTGATGCTGGGAAAGATTGAAGGCAGGAGGAGAATGGGATGACAGAGGATGAAACTGTTGGATGACATCAACGACCCCACTGATTTGAGTTTGAGCAAGCTCAGGGAGTTGGTGATGGACAGGGAGGCCTGGTATGCTGAAGTTCCTGAGATAGCAGAGTTGGACATGACTGAGTGACTGAACTGAGCTGATAGAGCTTCTCCACGTTTGGCTTCAAAGAATATTATCATTCTGATTTCAGCACTGACCATCTGGTGATGCCCATGTCTGTTGTGTTGTTGGAAGAGAACATTTGCTGTTACTATTGCATTCATCTGGCAAAACTCTATTAGCCTTTGCCCTTTTTCATTTCATACTCCAAAGCCAAACTTGTCTGTTACTCCAGGTATCTCTTGTCTTCCTACTTTTGCATTCCAGTCCCCTATAATGAAAATGAAATTTTGTTGTTTTTGTTGTTGTTGTTGTTTGCTCTATGATTTCTTGTAGGTCTTTATAGAATCTTTCCACTTCAGCTTCTTCAGCATTAGTGATTGAGTCATAGACTGGAGTACTGTGATGTGGAATGGTTTGCCTTGGAAATGAACTGAGATCTTGTTCATTTTTGAGATTGCAAGCAAGTACTACGTTTCAGACTCTTTAGTTGACTCTGTGGTCTACTTTGTTTCTTCTAAAGGATTCTTTCCCACAGTAGTAGATATAATTGTCATCTAAATTAAATTTGCCCATTCACATCCATTTAATTCATTGATTCCAAAAATGTCAATTTTCACTCTTGCCATTTCCTGTTTGACCACATTCAATTTACCTTAATTCATGGACCTAACATTCCAGGTTCCTATGCAGTATATTTCTTTATAGCATCAAACTTTACTTCCACCACTAGATATAATCACAACTGGTGGTTATTTCTGCTTTGGCTCAGCCTCTTCATTCTTATTCTATTTCTCTGTTCTTCCACAGTAGTATATTGAACACCTGATGACCTGGGGGGTTCATCTTTCAGTGTCATATATTTTTTGCCTTTACACACTGTTCATGGGCTTTTCAAGGCAAGCATACTGAAGTCATTTGCCATTCTGTTTTCCAGTGGATCACATTTTGTCAGGTGCCAAGTAAAAGGATACTTGACGCTTTTGAACTGTGGTGTTGGAGAAGACTCTTGAGAGTCCCTTGGACTGCAAGGAGATCCAACCAGTCCATCCTAAAGGAGATCAGTCCTGGGTGTTCATTGGAAGGACTGGTGTTGAAGCTGAAACTCCAATACTTTGGCCACCTCATGCGAAGAGGTGACTCATTGGAAAAGACCCTGATGCTGGGAGGGATTGGGGGCAGGAGGAGAAGGGGACGACAGAGGATGAGATGGCTGGATGACATCACCGACTCCATGGACATGAGTTTGAGTGAACTCCGGGTGTTGGTGATGGACAGGGAGGCCTGGCATGCTGCAATTCATGGGGTCACAAAGAGTCAGACACGACTGAGCGACTGAACTGAACTAAACTAAAGTAGCAGGAACATACCCTTCAGCTGCTCAGTGTAGCTGGATGGCATGTCTGATGTCCCAGTTGTTCCACTGCTGGTCCGTGTTGAGCATATAAACCTTCACTGACCATCAGGTGTCAGTCAACATGTACTGGGTGTCAAGGCAAAGGTCCTGCTGGAGTGGCTGGGGAGTGGATCCAGGGAAGGCTTTAGCCAATTTTAGAGGATGCCCAGGAGCTGAGTGTCTGCAGCCTCACTGCTGCCACTTGCTGCCTGGAACTGACACTGCCCAGGAGTCTCAGGCTGCTGTGGATGTAATCAGCCACTCTGGGAGTCACTATAGTGTTATTTTATTTCATCTTCACTATCAAAGTCATCGAGTCACCAAAAGAATAAAAAATCAAAATAAAAAATATTCTTTGAAATAAAGTCCCTCTCATAGCCTCAAAGGAGATCTTAAAAAGCTTGTCTGGCAAATTTTTGAATTTGGGATCAACAACAGAATAAACCTTCAGAGCTAGTACATATCCTGGGCTCCCTGATGGCTTTGACTGTGAATAATCTGCCTTCAATGTGGGAGATCTGGGTTTGATCCCTGGGTTGGGAAGATACCCTGGAGGAGAGCATGGCAACCCACTTCGGTATTCTTGCCTGGAGAATCTCCATGGACAGAGGAACCTTGAATGCTACAGTCCATAGGGTTTCAAATATTTAGACACAACTGAGTGACCAAGCACAGAAAAGCACATATCCTATAAGATATCAAGCTAACTCTCTATGTCCTTGAAAGTCTGTTACATCGTGCTGGATGGGCAATTCAGTGGTCTTGTCATTAAAGTAAATGCAGCAGCATGGGTGATCTGTGGTAATAGAAAGAATGTCCTTGCAGATAGGTTGATCGATTTTATTAAATGGGAAAGACAGTGAAATTGAAGAAGATAACTTATTTCCAGTAACTATGATGCATGCTCTGGCAGAGAAAAGTGACCAAAAAATCAAGTGGAGTGGAGAATAGAAAGCAGCAAATACCAGATAATAGTACTAACAGCCTTTGATATGATGGAATTAGAGTAAATTACTGCAATGTCATAAAAGCTAAAAACTGAGTGGAAAATATTCCAGAGAAATCTCAAAGATTTGTGAAAAATGTTTAAAATCACAAATTTGAATTAATGCTATAGGCTGCCTGTCTTTTACCTTGGGATTTTTTTTTTAATATAGCCATAACTATGCAATGACTCTAACAATTAGAAATGAACTTCCATAATATCTATGTATTTCAAAACTCCAGAGACTGGGATAGCTTAATGTAGAATCAAGACAAAAATCTACACACAAAGAGATAAATCAAGCCCGTTTTACTGGGTGTCATTCAATGCCCCCCAAGTGGGGAACCATATCTAGAACATTCTGAAGAAAATAAAATGTGAATTAAATTAAACTGTTCTCTTTACAAAAGCAAAAGATAGACATGTCAAATATTCAGAGACATTTCAAATACAGTTTTGGCAAATAGACATGTCAAAGATTCAGAGACATTTCAAATATCATTTTGGTAAATTCAAACGACCCCTTAAAGTCACAGTAGGAAGATATTATTGATGAACAAGGCATTAATGACTGCAGTGCCAAGACAGAAAAAGAAATGCACCATTTTGATGATAGATTCTTTAGTTTCAGAAGATTATCATGACAGGGCAGATAGGTTCAAGTGAGATGTTGATACAGCACACTATACTGACATCATACCATTTGAGTTTGTTCTTATCTTTGCAAAACATGAAGCTTTTGGCTCTGGAAGAGAAGGTTCTTCTCATTCCTCCATTCATGATCACTCTTCTATAGACAAGTCTTTGTTTTTTTTTCTAGTATTCATATATTTAGATATCTCCAGGTAGCTTACAGTATTTTGCCCTCTTATCTACTCTTCCAGTTACTGTCTGGCTGAAAATATCTTGCTCAAATAATTTTTAAGGTAGGTGGAGTTCGATCTCTATTGTCCCCTTAAAATGTAATTTTCTTGAGACAGAGCATTTGCATGTGATTTTTATTGTCCAGCATGTAGCAGATGGATAAGAACAATTTAGCAATTATGAGAGTTCGAGAGTTCTTTGTTTCAGTCCTTCAAAACCAACTGCCTAAAGCTGTCTCCTCACACCTTAAACATCTTAGTATTTTTATGACCCAGCAATCCCTCTGCTGGGCGTACACACGGAGGAAACCAGAATTGAAAGAGACACTTGTACCCCAATGTTCATCACAGCACAGTTTATAATAGCCAGGGCATGAAAGCAACCTAGATGTCCATCAGCAGATGAATGGATAAGAAAGCTGTGGTACATATGCACAATGGTGTATTACTCAGCCATTAAAAAGAATGCATTTGAATCAGTTCTAATGAGGTGGATGAAACTGGAACCTATTATACAGAATGAAGTAAGCCAGAAAGAAAAACACCAATACAGTATACTAACGCATATATATAGAATGGATAAGAAAGCTGTGGTACATATGCACAATGGTGTATTACTCAGCCATTAAAAAGAATGCATTTGAATCAGTTCTAATGAGGTGGATGAAACTGTAACCTATTATACAGAATGAAGTAAGCCAGAAAGAAAAACACCAATACAGTATATTAATGCATATATATATATGGAATTTAGAGAGATGGTAACGATACATGTATAGAACAGTCTTTTGGACTTTGTGGGAGAGGGAGAGGGAGAGCGTGGGATGATTTGGGAGAATGGCATTGAAACATATTATATTATATATGAAACAAGTCACCAGTCCAGGTTCAATGCATGATACTGAATGCTTGGGGCTGGTACAATGAGACGACCCAGAAGGATGGTACGGGGAGGGAGGACAGAGGGGGGTTCAGGATGGGGAACACGTGTATACATGGGGCAGATTCATGTTGATGTATGGCAAAACCAATGCAATATTTTAAAGTAATTAACCTCCAATTAAAATAAATAAATTTATATTTAAAAAGAAAAATAAATTAAAAAATAAAAGTTAAATAACAATTCATTTTAAAAAATGAACATTTTTTCATGTTTAGAAGAACCTGCATAACTTTGGACACAAGTTCAACTGCCTGAACCACTTGAATTTATTTTTAATTGTATATTTCCCTTAAGATAAATTCCTTAAGATGCTACTTAACAAATTGATGTTTTAGCTAATTCATGCATTCTTTTAATAGTGAAACATGAAACCATTTTTCTTTATTCATTGCAAATCATATTATTTGAAGTGATTTGATTATTTGAAGTTGCTATAAGAAAAAATAGCTAATTTTTTTCTGTGCCTGTGATCACAAGTACCTTTCATTGACTACATTTCATAACCAATTATTCATTTTTTTCTGTTTCCTAGGGTTCTAATTAATTTACTCAACTATCCTCATGGCCATTGTTCTTCTCTCATTTTTGTCTACGTACATCTTTAATAACTCAAATTATTTTGGTTATATATATAGGAGAAGGAAAAGGCAACCCACTCCAATACTTTTGCTTTTGAAATCCCACAGACAGAGAAGGCTGACGAGCTACAGTCCATAGGGTCACAAAGAGTCGGACATGACTGAGCAACTAAACAAACAGTATCTATGTGTGTGTGTGCGTGTGTGTGCGTACAGAGCACAAAGAATCTACCTACTAATGCAGGAGACACAGAAGGAGCAAGTTTGATCTCTGGACTGGGAATATCCTCTGGAGAAAGAAATGGCAACCCACTCCAATATTCTTGCCTGGAAAAATCAATGAACAGAGGAGCCTGGGAGGCTACTGTTCATGAGGTTGCAAAGAGTTGGACACAACTGAGTGATTAACAGTGCACACATGTATATATATATATGTGTGTGTTTATGGATATGCCTGACTTATAAAGTATAAATCTATGTATAAATTTTTAACAAATGATTTTAGAAGTTAAAAGCAATTTAATTCCTAAATGCATCTTAATCTATAAAATTGTCTTTTCTCTATGTGTGTGTATATGTGTTAATATCTATAATTGTCTTCATTTTGGTAAAAATCTCCCCAACCAATGTTGATTGGCTCAAATATTTTTATATGTATACGTTTCTTAGAAATATAAAGCATCCTACTTTGCCCACTAACTAGTAATATTTTTCCTTTCTTTTGATTATGTCATTAAGTTCAGTTCAGTTCAGTTCAGTTGCTCAGTCGTGTCCGACTCTTTGCGACCCCATGAATTGCAGCATGCCAGGCCTCTCAGTCCATCACCAACTCCCGGAATTCACTCAAACTCACATCCATCGAGTCAGTGATGCCATCCAGCCATCTCCTCCTCGGTCGTCCCCTTCTCCTCCTGCCCTCAATCCCTTCCAGAATTAGAGTCTTTTCCAATGAGTCAACTCTTCGCATGAGGTGGCCAAAGTACTGGAGTTTCAGCTTTAACATCACTCCTTCCAAAGAAATCCCAGGGCTGATCTCCTTCAGAATGGACTGGTTGGATCTCCTTGCAGTCCAAGGGACTCTCAAGAGTCTTTTCCAACACCACAGTTCAAAAGCATCAATTCTTCGGCATTCAGCTTTCTTCACAGTCCAACTCTCACATCCATACATGACCACTGGAAAAACCATAGCTTTGACTAGACGGATCTTAGTTGGCAAAGTAATGTCTCTGCTTTTGAATATACTATCTAGTTTCATCATAACTTTTCTTCCAAGGAGTAAGCGTCTTTTAATTTCATGGCTGCAATCACCATCTGCAGTGATTTTGGAGCCAAAAAAAAAAAAAAAATGTCTGACACGGTTTCCACTGTTTCCCCATCTATTTGCCATGAAGTGATGGAACCAGATGCCATGATCTTCGTTTCCTGAATGTTAAGCTTTAGGCCAACTTTTTCACTCTCCACTTTCACTTTCATCAGGAGGCTTTTTAGTCTCTCTTTACTTTCTGCCATGAGGGCGGTGTCATCTGCATATCTGAGGTTATTGAAATTTCTCCTGGCAATCTTGATTCCAGCTCGTGTTTCTTCCAGTCCAGCATTTCTCATGATGTACTCTGCATATAAGTTAAATAAACAGGCTGACAATATACAGCTTTGATATACTCTTTTTCCTATTTGGAACCAGTCTGTTGTTCCATGTCCAGTTCTAACTGCTGCTTCCTGACCTGCATACAGGTTTCTCAAGAGGCAGGTCAGGTGGTCTGGTATTCCCATCTCTT
>SJYR01001172.1:363534-390342 GCA_006410655.1 Kobus ellipsiprymnus
ATGAAAAGGACATCTTTTTTGGGTGTTAGTTCTAAAAGGTCTTGTAGGTCTTCATAAAACAGTTCAACTTCAGCTTCTTCAGCGTTACTGGTTGGGGCATAGACTTGGATTACTGTGATATTGAATGGTTTGCCTTGGAGCCTAACAGAGATCATTCTGTCGTTTTTGAGATTGCATCCAAGTACTGCATTTTGGACTCTTTTGTTGACCATGATGGCTACTCCATTTCTTCTGAGGGATTCCTGCCCACAGTAGTAGATATAATGGTCATCTGAGTTAAATTCACCCATTCCAGTCCATTTAGGTTTGCTGATTCCTAGAATGTCGACGTTCACCCTTGCCATCTCTTGTTTGACCACTTCCAATTTGTCTTGATTCATGGACCTGACATTCCAGGTTCCTATGCAATATTGCTCTTTACAGCATTGGACCTTGCTTCTATCACCAGTCACATCCACAGCTGGTATTGTTTTTGCTTTGGCTTCATCACTTCATTCTTTCTGGAGTTATTTCTCTGCTGATCTCCAGTAGCATATTGGGCACATAATGACCTGGGGAGTTCCTCTTTCAGTATCCTATTATTTTGCCTTCTCATACTGTTCATGGGGTTCTCAAGACAAGAATACTGAAGTGGTTTGCCATTCCCTTCTCCAGTGGACCACATTCTGTCAGACCTCTCCACCATGACCCACCTATTTGGGTTGCCCTGCAGGGATGGCTTGGTTATTCCAGGGACAGGGGAGCCTGGTGGGCTGCCATCAATGGGGTTGCACAGAGTCGGATGCAACTGAAGCAACTTAGCAGCAAATGTTAATTTCCCCTAATTCTTAAGTATCTTAAATCCATCCATTGTTCTTCATTGTTTATTTCTCTGTTTACATTTCCTATCACTTAAGTTATATCATTCTATGCAGGCATAGAAGTGTCTGAATATGAATTTACTGCTTTACTTTTTACAAACTGTAGTGTAATATTTGACTTGCCAACAAATCCTAGAATTAGTTGAAAAAAAAAAAAAAGATACAATCTCATGTCTAAATTCTAACTTTCCAATGGATTAAAGTACATGCTGTTCCCACTTGGGCACTGTAATGTCCCAACAATATTAATTGGGGAGCTTGCCAGTGATAGAATTACTCTAGCTCTTTCCTTGGTTTCTGACTGCCAGAATTCTGTCTACCCCACACTGTACTTCAATTATGTGCACTAATCATTATTGCCATTTTACCATCTGATTTTGTAAAGCATTTCATTCTCTCTGCTGTTATAACTAATCCACCCATGTTTTGTAACACCAGATGGTAGATATCCACAGCCAGTCCTAGTTAATCTGTAAGCATTCTCTATGCATACTCTATTTTTATTAGCATTTGGAAGGTTTTAGATCAGGAAATCAACATTGTAGAGCCTCACACATAGCAATCTTCAATGTAAAAATCAAAGTGCTGGTCAAGTATTTGCCTTATCAGAATTTTATTTTGATTTGCTATTATAAAGTTCAGACATTTAAAATCTAATATGCAGGATTCCAGTGGATACATTCTGGACATCTTCATAATGCGTTACACGTAAATAAAGAAATCATGCACTGTTGGGCAGAATTTTTGTCTTCAGATGTGTCATTATGGGCACTGTGAAATACCAGAAAGTGTCTTGCATATTCACTATCGGTGCTTGCTATAGATGTCACTTGCTTCTGTTTGCCTCTTTTGCTGTTCCAGCTTTTGGTTAATCATATCTTAATGTAGACTATATTGAAAACTAAAAAATCCTATCTAAGTTTTTCCAAAGTGTCTGCTAGCAATCTTTAATGCTGGTGCAAAAGATACATTTATTATAATAACTTTTAGTAGCCTTATGCTGGTATAAATTCATGATCTTTGTTGTCCATTTACAGGATTTACAAGTTCATTTACAAGATTATCTTTAGCCTCCTTTGTCCCTAAAAGTTGCAGTAAGACATGAACTATTTGCATGCCAAATATCCAAAGCATTTAACAAGGATGCAGCAAGACCTTCTTTTGTGTGGTGACACATAGTCTTTTTCTGTTCCACAAAGCCCTGGCAGGAGAGCTGTTAGGAAAATATGAAAAGAAAAAAACAAGAATGAAACCAGAGAATATGAAGCAAACTAGGAGCACATGATGCCTTGCAATATGAAGAATGCTTTTTTAAGGATGGGAGATAATTATTCGATTTAGGAAAGAAGTGATTATTAAGATCCAACAAGAGTATTTTTGACAAAAAAATGGGATAAAGGATTTCTTTTATTGGCTCCAAAGAGAACAAAATATAAGAGATCTAAAATAATTACATAGTCAACATTTTATAAAATTTTATGGTAAAGAACAGAGGTGAAAACTGGAGAAGAATGTAAAATAAGAAAACGGTTTTCTTAAAATAAGAGTATATCATTGGAAGGACTGATACTGAAGCTGAAACTCCAATACTTTGGCCACCTGATCCAAAGAACTGACTCATTGGAAAAGACCCTGATGCTGGGAAAGATTGAAGGCGGGAGGAGAAGGGGATGACAGAGGATGAGATGGTTGGATGGCATCACCGACTCAATGGATATGAATTTGAGTAAGCTCTGGGAGTTGGTGATGGACAGGGAAGCCTGGCGTGCTTCAGTATATGGGGTCATAGAGAGTCGGATATGACTGAGCAACTGAACTGAAGAGAGTATTTGTATTTATGATGAGGGTGATATAAGAGAAAAATTGATACAGAAGTGGAACAGGTGGGTTACTGAACTTAATGACTCTAAGCAGGTGAAAGGAGCTGGAATCTAGTTCACAGGTGGATGGTTGGTCATAGATTGGTGCCAGAGACCAAAGCAGTAGAAAAGAAGGCAGAGTGTGTGGTCACAGAAGGAGACAGGTGAGTCCATTTGGTGAAAGATAGTCATTTCTTTGAAATTTCTTTCAAATAGAAATTGAAAGCTTTCATGTAATAAACAGGTATATGAGGGGAGAAAGTGAGTGGACTATAAAGCTACAGTGTGAAAGCTGGCTATTAAGGCAGATGTTCCTCTCAATCTCAATTTTTTTGTCTTTAAATATTGCAGTCTTGGCCTGTTTGGAGGATCATTGAAGTCAGGGAAAAATACAAAGAATAAGTGAAATGGAAAAATGACTGGTGATGTCAACAGAGTGAGATTCTTGATAGCTAGAATTTGAAGTTTTTAATTTTTGGCCAAAGCAGATTTATGGCTATGACCAAAGGAGACAGAATACAGGTCAGTGTTTCTAGAGAAGTGATTGAAAAAATAAAAATCAAGTTTCAATGGATCATTAACATGGAGTTTGAAATCAGGAAGGAGTCTATTCTGTTCCTGTTGTTGTTCAGTCACTAAGTCATGTCTGACTCTTTGGGATCCCATAGACTGTGCCAAACCAAGCTCCTCTGACCTCCACTATCTCCCAGAGTTTGCTCAAATTCATGTCCATTGAGTTGGTGATGCCATCCAACCATGTCATCCTCTGTCACCCTCTTCTCCTTTTGCCTTCAATCTTTCCCAGCATCAAGAGTCTTTTCCATGAGCTGGCTCTCCCCATCAGGTGGTCAAAGTATTAGAGCTTTCTGTGAAATTGATGATATTATTCTAGGTGATAAATCAATCATGGTCTGCATCAGCTTTTTGAAATTTTTTCCTAAATTATTTTTTTGGATACCTTTTTTTCCTCTTACGCTATTTCCTATAATACATCTAGTGATTATTAAAATACATTCTTCCCTTTCTTTCTGAGATGCAGAGGCAAGCCACATTTATTCATTCAGGTGCATTCTTCTATACCTAGTGTCCTAATAGCCCGTGTTGGAATTCCTAGTAGTGGAACTGGATGCCCCAAACATCCCTTCCCCCAAACTGGGAAGGGACTTTGAAGCATAAATGGCAGAGGGCTCAGGAGTTTAGACATCTTAGACGTCTCTCTGATGTTGAATGATGGAATCCAGCTCCACCTCCACACCCCAGCTGAGACCACCTGAACAGAGCTGAACTACTCTCCTGTGAAATCTAAAAAATATAAATTACCACAGGTGTGATGCATCTAGATAAGAAGAAGTGAAGTGAGGCCAAAGCTTTCTTCTGAGCCTCTATCAGTCTTGACAAATTTCTTATTCTTTTCTCCCTGATCTTATTTTCTAAACTGTGTAAAGATAACATCTTTTGAATAAAGATTCATGCCTGTCCTGCCCTAGCTTCTCAGGAGCTCCAAAAAGCCAAGCTGGTTCTAGCACAGTTCCTGAAATGGAGTTTGTGAATTATGCTTAATAAGAGCTCAGTCCCCTGATCTCAAGATGTGTGTGTGTGTGTGTGCTTGCTTGTGCTCGACCATGTCTGACTCTTTGCTGCCCCGTGAACTGTAGTTCACCTCTACCCATTGGATATTCAAGGCAAGAATACTGGACTTGGTTGCCATTTCCTCCTCCAGGAATGTCAAGGTAAGTAAAATCCAGTTTCCACAGAAAGCTTTAGCAGATTAAGGTTGAGCTGACCTGACGTTATTTGTATGATGGCTGTGAGCTGAAGTCTTATCTTTGATTCTTACTGAGACTTTTAAAGGCAGGAAATATGATACATTGGTCCTCTTTCTTTTCTTCTAGCTGGAGTTTCCCTACACTGACTCAGAAATAAGCTCAGCAAAAATTTTTTCCATTTTTCTTCAACAAGGAAGAAGGGACTTTAATATAGAGGGAATGTATTAGCTTTGTTGCATTTAGCATAACCTTAACCAGAGCCTGGAACTTTTAGCCCCAGCTTGAGGATGTTGGGTTTCCTGGGTGACTCAGATCTTAAAGAATCTGCCTGCAATGTGGGAAACCTGGGTTCAGTCCCTGGGTTAGGAAGATAGTCTAGAGAAAGAAATGGCAACTCACTCCAGCATTCTTGCCTGGGAAATTCCATGCATAGAGGAGCCTGGTGAGCTATAGTCCATGGGGTTACAAAGAGTCAGACACCTCTGAGTGAATGCTGAGGATGCTAGCTCAAGAATCCAGGCTCTTCCTAATTCCTTATAATTATTTATTAAAGCTTTTCAAGGTTTTACAGGCACACAGCAGATTATTTTGCTTTAATACTTAAAACCCTTTGGTGATTCCCTTTCTTATAAGGGAATGCAGGATCTCATTTCTGGAAATTTCTGTAGATTCCCTTCTGGATATTCTCTCTTCATTCTCTAGAATTCATCTTTATGGGATTTGTGTGAGTGATTTGCTCTCCATGGGTTAGCCATGCTTGATCAGCATTGGCTTTTTCATTATCTGGCAAAATGCAAATCCTACTGAAGATGTCAGTTGATGTTTAGCTACTACAGAAAACTATCTAAGCCAGGTGAGTTTTCCTTCCTTCCTTTCTACTTACCTACACTGTCATACCTCTCATCATCCGTATTGTAATTTACTATAAAATGTTATTTCTTCCACTGTGCTTTTAGTGATCATGACAACAACATGAGTCTCCGTCTTCCTGACCATGGTATATTCTATGCTTAGCACACCATTCCTAATGCTTAGTTCTCACAATAAAATACTTTGAATAAAAGAATTTACATAGATAAATAAATACATGATCCTGCTTGTTTATTGTATGACAATTTCTCTACCTGAATTGCTGAATATGATGCCAAACATTTACTGAAACTACTGTCTTGATTGTGCTAAAGATGTGCATTCCCTATGGGGGCATTTCTGGAATTCTCTTGCTTTTTTATGATCCAATGGATGTTGGCAATTTGATTTCTGGCTCCTCTGCATTATCTAAAGCCAGCTTGAAAATCTAGAAGTTCTTGGCTCACGTACTTTTAAAGCCTAGCCTGGAGAATTTTAAGCATTACTTTGCTAGTATGTGAGATGAGTACAACTGTGTGGTAGTTTGAACATTATTTGGCATTGCCTTTCTTTGAGATAGAATGAAAATTGACCTTTTCCAGTCCTGTGGCCACTGCTGAGTTTTCCAAATCTGCTGTCATACAGAGGACAGACTTTATCAACGCTTTTACCTGCCTCCTGTGAAACCTGTATGCAGGTCAAAAACAACAGTTAGAACCAGACATGAAACAACAGACTGGTTTTAAATTGGGACCGGAGTACATCATTATGTATTGTCACCCTGCTTATTTATCTTATATTCAGAGTACATAATGCAAAATGCTAGGCTGAATGAAGCACAAGCTGGAATCAAGATTTCCAGGACAAGTATCAGAAACCTCAGATATGCAGATGACATCACCCTTATGGCAGAAAGTGAAGTGAACTAAAGGGCCTCTTGATGAAAGTGAAAGAGGAGAGTGAAAAAGCTGGCTTAAAACTCAACATTCAAAAAATGAAGATCATGGCATCTGGTTCCATCACTTCATGGCAAATAGATGGGGAAATAATGGAAACAGTGACAGACATCATTTTCATGGGCTCCAAAATCACTGCAGATGGGTGACTGAAGCCATGAAATTAAAAGACGCTGGCTCCTTGGAAGAAAAGCTATGACAAATCTAGACAGCATATTAAGAAACAGAGACATCACTTTGCCGACAAAGGTCCATCTAGTCAAAGCTATTGTTTTCCAGTAGTCATGTGTAGATATGAGTTTTGGTCCATAAAGAAAGCTGAACATTGAAGAATTGATGCTTTTGCACTGTGTTGTTGGAGAATTCTCTTGAGAGTCCCTTGGACTGCAGGGAGATCAAACCAGTCAATCCTAAAGGAAATCAGTCCTGAATATTCATTGGAGGGACTGATGCTGAAGCTGAAACTCCAATACTTTGGCCACCTGATGTGAAGAGCTGACTCATTGGAAAAGACCCTGATGTTGGGAAAGATTGAAGGCAGATTGAAGCAGAAGATGAAATGGTTGGATGGCATCACCAACTCAACGGACATGCGTTTGAGTAAACTCCAGGAGTTGGTGATGGACAGGGAGGCCTGGCATGCTACAGTCCATGGGGTCACAAAGAGTCAGACACAACTGAGCCACTGAACTGAACTTAACTGAACTGAGTCAAAGCCATGGTTTTCCCAGTAGTCATGTATGGATGTGAGAGTTGGACCATAAAGAAAGCTGAGCTCTGAAGAATTGATGTTTTTGAACTGTTGTGTTGGAGAAGACTCTTTTCAACCCCTTGTACTTCAAGGTGATCCAACCAGTTAACCCTGAATATTCATTGGAAAGACTGATGCTGAAGCTGAAACTCCAATGCTTTGGCCACCTGATATGAAGAGCTGACTTACTGGAAAAGAGCTGGACATGACTGAGTGACTGGATTGAACTGCTGCTAATTCACTTCAGTCGTGTCCGACTCTGTGTGACCCCATAGACAGAAGCCAACCAGGCTCCCCCATCCCTGGGATTCTCCAGGCAAGAACACTGGAGTGGGTTGCCATTTCCTTCTCCAATGCATAAAAGTCAAAAGTGAAAGTGAAGTCGCTTAGTTGTATCCAACTCTTAGCGACCCCATGGACTGCAGCCTACCAGGCTTCTCTGTCCATGGGATTTTCCAGGCAAGAGTACTGGAGTGGTGGGCCATTGCCTTCTCTGGGATTGAACTAAATGGGGTCATTTAGTGAGTTAATTCTTTTACTTTTTGTAGCATTCTGTTTCAGTCACTTCAACCTATGTCTCAAACATAAGCTCTAGGAAGATAAGTAAGTTTTTCCTTACTTAATTCCTTAGTTCTTGTTACTTTCATATCTAATTACCAAGTGCTCTATAATTTATTATATAATTATGACCTTTCTAATAGTTGTAAAAAATATTTCAAACTGTAATATTTAGCTATGTTCATATATAGGGAATATAATAGACTGGCTCAGGGGTAGATATTCCACCTGCAATACAGGAGATGGAGGTTTGATCCTTGGGTTGGTAATAGCTCCCGGAGTAGGAAATGGCAATCCAATCCAATATTCTTGCCTGAGTAATCCCATGGACAAAGGAGACTGGCAGGTTCAGTCCATTGCATCACAAGAGTTGGACATGACTGAACGACTAAACAACAGCAAAATATATGTTTCTGTGTGTGTGTATGGGTACTAAGTGTTTAATTTTTTAAAACAGTTCAGCTGAAATTTTCAATACCTTTTTCTCTAATGACAGAAACTGATCTTCTCTTTGGCATCACTCTCCTCTTCCTGAGACATTTTCCGATCCCCATACCAGATTACGTTCAGTGGTCTGCCCACTCTGGATCTGTGGTCAAATTTACTGATAATATTAGTGCTTCAGTGACTGATACCCTTTACTGTATCCTAAACTCTTGGAGAGCAGCAATCCCATGGTTTTCATCTTTGAGTCCTAAGGAATGCACAGCATAATGTCTTATACATCGTTCATTTATGACAATATTTTGCTATGCAGCTCAATTGTCTTGTCTATTATGAGCTTGGATAGTACTCAACTATTGAATAATGTTTAGAAAGTTTAATTTTGTAGATTTAATAAGGAAAATGAAAGAAGTTTCACTTTAAGTTTTTTGTAGAATTCAAGATTTGAAATACCACACTAATTCACGTAAGAAACAATGGACCAGCATGGAGTATGTTATATCTGAAACAATGTAATGTACTTACAGGCATGCCATTTCAATAATGAGGTTTCAAATGATCTGTATATAAACTTTTTATCTAAAATATATTTCATGTAAAACTGTAATTCATGTAAAGGCTTATGTAAAAGTCTCTTCATACAAATTAATATATTTTTTAAATGTTGTAATGGAAAAGTAACACTCAGTGAAATGTTGTCAAGAAAAAAATGTATATCATTTTACTCCCTGAAATTACTGAAGTAGTTAGAACAGCAGTAAGAACAATAAGTGAAGCACAGTCTGAAACACTGGGAATTCAATTGCAGGATACATCTTTTGGAGAGTGACCAGGTGGGGAGTAATAAATGATAGATGGTTCTTTTGAGTGTAGTGATTGTCAAGCACCTGGCCATTTAGGTTATTTTAGTATCTAATTAAATTTCCAACCAGTCCATCCTAAAGGAAATCAGTCCTGAATATTCATTAGAAGGACTGATGTTGAAGCTGAAACTCCAACACTTTAGTCACCTGATGCAAAGAACTGACTCATTTGAAAAGACCCTGATGCTGGGAAAAATTGAAGGTGGGAGGAGAAGGGGACGACAGAGGATGAGAAGGTTGCATGGCATCACCAACTCAAAGGTCATGAGTTTGAGTAGACTCCTGGAGTTGGTGATGGACAGGGAGGCCTGGTGTGCTGCGGTCCATGGGGTCGCAAAGAGTCGGATATGACAGTGACTTAACTGAACCCAATTAAATTTTATCACAGTAGACATACTTTTATTTTATAGTATTTGAAATCATATGTATTATATTCTAAATTTAAGATTATTTCTTTTCTAAAATAATTATATATCCAGGTATTATGTTTATTACTTTATTATATTAGTATATGTTACTACAAATAATAAAACATTTTATTTTGACAGTTAAGAAAAATTCTCACAGGAACTGGTTATTAGTCATTAATATTTCTAGCTATTGGAGTCCCCAGTCTTATTGCCTTCAGGAATTTGTCACAAAACCAAAAATGCAACAAAAACCTGAAGCGTTTGTAATTGCTGTTTTCCTAAAATGTATTACCAGTGGTAGAACACTAAAATTTGAAATTCTTAGCATTTCCAGAAGTAAAATTATCATTGAAAATAATTCAAAGAAAGATGCAGTCTTAACTTTACTCATTTTCCTAAAAAACTTCTCAAAAAAATTATTTTTAAACAAAGCACCCTGCATATCACTGTATCAAACACAATATTGAGTATGCTAACAAGTTAGAGCAACAAAAATGTAAGCAGGTTTAATAGGCATGCCATGAAAAGCAGTGTGGAAATGTATGACAAATCATATAGAACATTCTATTGTCTTTCTAATAATTTGTGCATTTATTTTAACCACTATACCATTATTATAAACATTTTGAATACTTTGTTTTTTTTTTAATTTTTATTTTAACTTTAGTTTACTTTATAATACTGTATTGGTTTTGCCAAACACTGACATGAATTCACCACGAGTGTACATGCGTTCCCAAACATGAATCCCCTCCCACCTCCCACCCCATACCATCTCTCTGGGTCCTCTCCATGCACCAGCCCCAAGCATCCTGCATCCTGCATCGGACATCGACTGGCGATTCGTTTCTTACATGATAGTATACATGTTTCAATGCCTTTCTCCCATCTCATCCCACCCTCTCCCTCTCTCTCTCCCCCAGAGTCCAAAAGTTCACTCTATAGATCTGAGTCTCTTTTGTTGTCTCGCATACAGGGTCATCATCCCCATCTTTCTAAATTCCATATATATGCGTTAGTATACTGTATTGGTGTTTTTCTTTCTGGCTTACTTCACTCTGTATAATCGGCTCCAGTTCCATCCATCTCCTTAGAACTGATTCAAATGTATTCTTTTTAATGGCTGAGTAAAACTCCATTGTGTATATGTACGGCAGCTTTCTTATCCATTCATCTGCTGATGGACATCTAGGTTGTTTCCATGTTCTGGCTATTATAAACAGCGCTGCGATGAACATTGGGGTACATGTGTCTCTTTCTATTCTGGTTTCCTCGGTGTGTATGCCCAGCAGTGGGATTGCTGGGTCATAAGGCAATTCTATTTGCAATTTTTTAAGGAATCTCCACACTGTTCTCCATAGTGGCTGTACTAGTTTGCAGAATACTTTCTTTGAAACCTACTCCAAACTAATGTAGAAAGACCCTAAGAATCTCTCCTAGTACTTTTTACAACTATTTCTTTTGAAATTAATGCCCATATTTCTTACCTAGAACAAAATACAATATAGAATGCACTCTAAATTATAAAATATAAAAACCCCAAGTTTGAAACTTTTAAAACAATACAAATATTTATTTGTATTCATATTAGATAAATTGAATTGGCAATGAAATATGTAATAGTCTGAAATCAAGAAATGAAATAAGGGAAAATGCTTAAGGTAAAATGTGCATCATCAAATATAAATGTAGAAGTAAGGCCTGATTGTAAATGTCCTACATTCTATATTTAGTTAAAATCAATTTGGTGAAGTTTCTCCCATTTTCAATGCAGTAGCCTCTGCATCTGCTTTTAAATAAATAATTTTTGTATAGATAACAGTTATTCCTTATGAATACATGTATTTGATGCATTAAATATGTATTGAGTGTCCACGTATGAGCAAGCAGATAGGGTATATTTTAAATATTTGCACTTATTTTTGCTATTAGAGTAGATCAACAGAATTAACAATAGAAGACAGATTATCTAAATGTTATTAATACAAAGACTAAATACAAGAAAGTTGTCACAATCAGAAGAAAAAAAATGTGAATTTTGACAAGACGTAAAAAATTGGAGGCATGTACACAGATGTGGCATTTGAGTTGACCTTTGAATGATGAGTAGTTTGAAAGGAAAAAGCAGGAGAAGAGCACTGGAGCACAAAGAATGACAGGAGTCAAAAGTGAGAGGGTGATATGGCAAAGTAAAATGGTGAGATGGTGGAAAATGAGATAATATATTAACTCCTCACTGCAGTAGCTTTTGGAATCAAGTTAAAAAATTGTCCTACAGTATATATACATTTAATGTGGAGTTCTCAAATATTTCTGAGCAAAAAGGTGCTCTTTGTAAAAGAAAGATCTGCTTCAATTAGGGCTTCTACTAATAGGAAAGGTTTTGGTGAAATGTTAGAAGCAGAAAGATCCATCTTTGTGTTTATTTTATCAGTTTCCTTTATCTATTAAGTGATTTTTAGAAAGCATAGTCAGGATCTCTTTGATATGTTGATAGTTCTACTTTAGAAGACAACACGTACACATGCATACAGTCATATATTTAGATGGAAATAGCCCTTCAATATGTACACGTGTATATTCTTGGAGTGATTTAATCAAATAAGAATATACTACTCTAATTTTGTTTTACTAATTTTATGAATCCTACTTAAATTGTAGAAGTTGGTCATTCTCAATGACATCTGTTTTAGTTCTTTTTTAATCCCTCTATCATTTCTCTGGCGAAATAAAGATGCAAATCAGGATGAAGAGTACGTAATTTGGCAGCAGCTCTATTTCCTCACATTGTTCACAGATGGGATGCAAACAGGAACAGAAAAAACTAATCTGTAGTTTGGTAAGAAAGTCATATGTTTTAAATTCTTTCAGTGCTTTCTTAGATTCACATCAAAATTTCTTTTTGGATGTTTATGACTTCTTGATTTTTGAAAACTCTAATTTAATGATCTAATCTATTTTTTTAGTTCAAAATTAGCAATTTTAATGGATATGCTATATAATTTCAAGGTCTTTCACTTTAAAGGAAGCAAGGTTCCTTGATTTTATTTTAACAGACATAAAATATTGAGTTTATTTAGCTGTCATCAAACAGTTTTACAAATTTCAAGTTAGAATGATGGTAATACCAGACTGTTCATCCTACCTTTCTTATGAAGATGTACCTCATTAGATCAGCTAACTTGGTTGCAGTTCTGTCAAGCATCCCAGTCCCTTCCCACATGTTAATTTCCAGATAGTAATAGCATTGCTATGGCTTGTGGTTTTCCCTTCACTCTTCCCTTCCTCACTTCTTTTCAGATTTCTCTTGATAACTTTGGCCAGTTGCACTTGTCATTCAGTACCACTCTTTCCAGGATTTTCAGTTGTTCTGATCACACCTCTCTCTTTACATCCACAATTGCTTCTTTCACCAACTTACACATGTGTGTACATGAGTGCACACAACACACACACACACACCACTGTGGAAGTTAAAAGGAGCTCTAAAAATGGATGAGGTTGTACAGCAGATGAAGTATATATAGTTTCAGCTCAATCTTCATATCTTGTTTTAGTTTTGAAACATTTCAAAAATGAATGCTAATTTGTAAAAGAGAATGTTCGCTAAAATATAAAATGAGTTAATACTCCATACATATCAAATATAATATATCCATTAATTCAATTTAAACATAAATATCAAAAATGTATTAATTTCATCAACAGCAAATGGGTGGGCTTTCTCTTCCTCTGTATAAGGTCCTAGTAGTTCAAAACATTATACATTATTGGCCATATTTCTCTCTAACAAGTGAACTCTGATTTCCCTTCCCTTGAACCTGATTGGAAACAGGAACTTTCTTAGCTGATAGATTCTAAGCAGAATGAAATTCTGTGCCCTTTCGGGTAGGTCATAAAATTCTTTGTAGCTTCTGCAGAGACTCTGTTGGCCCTATTCCTTTGAGGTCTTTGAGAAACGTGTAAGAGTTTTGATTCTACATGGAACTTTGGTCAATAGTCATGACTAAACTTAGCCTCTTAGCCCACTCTGCCAAAACACCAAATATGAGCCAAAAGCCCTTTTACTCTCACAAATCTTCCTATTTGCCAGATAAATATTATCAATGGATCTAGTCAATATCTCTGAACTTTAGAGAAACACCCAACCCAGGCCTGCTCCAATGTCTGATTCACAAACCTGAGATATAATGCAATTTCAAGTATAATACTCTTTCCAGCCAGTAAGTTTGCAGTGGTGGATGACAAGAACAAAAACTAGCTGCTCCACTGGAGCACTTGATCTCACTCACCTTATATTTTCAAGTATTTTTTCCCTCATCACATTTTTACCCTTCTGCCTTATCTTTTTTTTTGTTTCCCTATTGCTATTAGCTGCCATTTCTCCTCGCTATGCTAACATTCTGTGGCGTTTTTCTTCTCTAAAAAAAAATCCTTTTATATATACAATGTCCCCTTCTATTCTTCCATCTATCTTCCCTTTTCTCTGTTCTTTATTCTTTCTTTCTCACCTTTATTATATTTTATACCAAAATTTTATAAAAAAGTTCATATAAACTGTCTTTATTTCATCACTGCTGCTGCTGCTAAGTCACTTCAGTCGTGTCCAACTCTGTGTGATCCCATAGACGGCAGCCCACCAGACTCCCGTCCCTGGGATTCTCTAGGTGAGAACCCTGGAGTGGGTTGCCATTTCCTTCTCCAATGCGTGAAAATGAAAAGTGAAAGTGAAGTCTCTCAGTTGTGTCCGACTCTTCGAGACCCCATGGACTGCAGCCTATCAGGCTCCTCTGTCCATGGGATTTTCCAGGCAAGAGTACTGGAGTGGGTTGCCATTGCCTTCTCCAATTTCATAACTATCTACCTTATTTTTTATCTACTCTTTACATTCATTATGCTGTCTTATCAGAGATACCTACTTTTGTCAAACTGAATGTATCCTGTTATTAATTCAACATCTCAAGGGTTCTTGGTACTCTATACTTTTTCTTATATAAATATTTCTATACTTAAAGAAATTCTTTCTTCACTGTGTTTCTTAGGGTATACACTATCATGTTTCTTCTTCCCACTTCATTAGACACTCCCTCTCCACTTTCTTTTCTGATTTTTTCTCCTTTCTTTCTTACTACAGAATGCTGAAGTGTCCACAGACACTCTTGTGCACACTGACTGGAGACTGGACAGTTCTTTAGAAACAACTGGCATGGCAGTGTATATGAATTGAGATAGACTGGGAAGATTCATTTCAAGTTCTTTTCTTGAAGTAGAATGTAAATTCATCTGCTGAGGATAACAATGGAAGCAGAGATGGTAAGTGTTAAAAGAGATGATAAAAAAACAAAATCATTCTCTAGGAAAGCAGAGAGACTGAAAGGAAATAAGAATGAAAGTATTATTGTTGGAGAGAATTGAGGCCCAAATTTAAACTGCAGGAACAAATCTATTGGAGATCTAGAGTAACAGGGAAATAGAGAACCAAGAGGAAAACCACACAAAATTATACATGTTTGCTGGCATGTGGTTGAATGCCAGTAAACAATAATGCTTCAAGAAAGACTGACAGTGAGAAAAGGTCGTTAGCAAGGTCATAAACATTTCTTTTATCGGGACCTATGTCAAGGAAAAATTAAGCAGGGTTTCAATGCAGTCTACTTTTAAATTTTAGATAGCAATGTAGAAAGCAATTGTCAATCATTTGTGTATAGTCATAAAAAAGCATAAAGTCACTTGCCCATGATAAAGTAAAATATGTAGAAAAAAAGCAACATATATAGTATCAGTATACATTTTTAACCATCTTTTTTTTTACTGGGCACTTTTTATTTTATTTTTTTAATTTATTTATTTTAATTGAAGTCTGATTACTTTACAATATTGTGGTGGTCTTTGCCATACGTTGATATGAATCAGCCATGGGTGTACATGTGTTCCCCACCCTGAACCCGCCTCCCACCTCTCTCCCCATCCCATTGATCAGGGTCATCCCAGTGCACCAACCCTCAGCAACCATCTCTTTATTTAAGCATAAACAGACTAACACCACAAAAAATCACAATTCTTTGAATAATAAGATTTAGAATTAATTATATCTTTGTGATCATTCTCAAATATTAACTTGTTTTAGTTGCTGAGTTATAAAGAACATGGAGCTTGCAGAGCAGCCTGGACCTGTTGCAGAACTTTCGCTCACTCTGGAACACTGTCAAACTAGTAGCCCTATTTTGATTTTAGGAAGGACCTGGTGCAAAAACGTATTCTTCACATTGGAAGGGATACCCAATAAGCTTCAGACCACTGTGCTCTAAGAAATGGTGAGATGGAAAGGTCCTTGAATTTTGAAGTGGTTTATTTTCCACACTTTGATGCAAAAATATCTTACCAGTACATCTAAATTAATTGCTAACTGGGGAGAAAAAGGTAAAAAAGTGAAACTGTTAGTAGTTCAGTGATGTCCAGCTCTTTGAGACACCATGGATTGTAGCCCACCAGGCTCCTCTGTCCATGGGATTCTTCAAGTAAGAATAATGGAGTGGGTTGCCATTCCCGTCTCTAGGGGGTCTTCCCAATCCAGGGATCAAACCCAGGTCTCCTGCATTGCAGGCAGATTCTTTACCATCCAAGCCACCAGGGATGTCTAGAAAGTGTAAGTCACTCAGTTAAGTTGGACTCTTTGTGATCCCATGGACTATAGCCCTCCAGGCTATTCTGTCCATGGAATTCTCCAGGCAAGAATACTGGAGTGGGTTGCCATTCTCTTCTCCAAGGGATCTTCCCAACCCAGGAGCATTCTTCACCATCTGAGTTACTAGGAAAGTCAATTGCTTCTTAGTACTCACCAATCTAATCAGCCTAATAGCATCACTGCAATGGATCATCACAATATCTTGTTGAAAGGAAAAGCAACCAGATTCCCTCTATGGACTAAATTATAGCACAGGGCTAGAGAGTTGCTATACCTTTGAGATAGAATAGAGAAATTGTATTACTGAATGTCAGCTAAAAACAAACTATTTCTGTTAAAGGTTATTATAAAAATTAATTTAAAAAAATGACCAGTTGCTGCACACTAGATAACAAGGGTGTTTTTATTTGCTCAAGTGATAGGACCATCTAGAATGGCAAATGAGATTTGAAACACCACATTATTAAGTTTACTATACTCTTTAATTTTTGAAGATCCACATTTTCTGTGCAAGCCAAATAGGCAAGTTAAGTGGGGATGTGGTAGAAATCACCATCCTTGTATCTTTTAAGTCCTTGATAGTAGCAATAACCTCTGCAATCCCTCCAGAAATATGGCATTGATTTTGATTAATATTTGGTAGGTAAAGGTGTTTTTTTTATCTTTTATTTTATTATTTATTTATTTTTTACTTTAAAATGTTGTGTTGGTTTTGCTATATATCAACATGAATCCGCCATGGGTATACACGTGTTCCCAATCCTGAACCCCTCTCCCACTTCCCTCCCCATACTATCCCTCTGGGTCATCCCAGTGCACCAGCCCCAAGCATCCTGTATCCTGCATCAAACCTAGACTGGAGATTCGTTTCTTATATAATATTATACATGTTTCAATGCCATTCCCTCATAGCTCAGACTGTAAGGAATCCGCCTGCAATGCAAGTGAGCAGGGTTCAATCCCTGGGTCAGGAAGATCCCCTGGAGAAGAGAATGGCAACCCACTTCAGTATTCTTGCATGAAGAATCCCATGGACAGAGAAGCATGGTGGGCTATAGCCCATGGGGTGGGACAGTCATGATGGGCTATAGTCAAAGAGGTAGACATGACTGAGTGACTAACATACACAAAAAGGTGATTTTAGTTGCTTCCACTTGCTCTTTCATACCAAAAGGGAGCTAATCACATGGTTCAGAGGGCCAGTGTGAGGCTTCTGCCAGTCGCTATTTTTTACTCCATTTATAGATGAAAGAAATGTAGAAATAATCAGTGGACATATTTGGAGAGCCACTGGGACCACTGTGAGATGTCCATTACTTAAAACCTCATCAATCACTTGACCTCTTTAAGCACATATTATGACTGGACAACCACAATGATGTTTTGAGGTTTTAAGAATGTGTGTTAGTACAGAGCCAGTGTCCAACACCTCCCCCCAAAGTCTGATTACTTCTAACAAATGTATATGGAGAAGGAAATGACAACCCACTCCAGTAGTCATGCCTGGAAAATTCCATGGACAGAGGAACATGGTGGGCTACAGTCCATTGGGTCACAAAGGGTCAGACCGGACTGAGCACATCAGTACAACAAATGTATAGTTAGCCTGGTACTTGGCTCTAGGTTATTTTAGGAAAGGCTGGAGGAAAGACAATATAAATTTGTACCAGTTGTAATAGTGTCTTTCCTTACGGGGATCCAGCTTCCCCATATTCAAGGTGATTTAGGTCTATAGACTGGCTCAAGTCTCAGGAAATCACTGAAGAGTTGCTACTCTTCTTTGGCTATTCAAATTAAACTTATGTCCAGTATACCTATAACTTCTTCACCTGTACAAGTCAAGTAAAAATTAAATAAACTACCAACTTATTTATATGGGTTTTCTGGGTGGCTCAGACAATAAAGATTCTGCTTGAAACACAGGTGAATTGGGTTTGACTCCTGAGTCTGAATGATCACTGGTAGGAGGAAATGGCAACCCACTCCAGTTTTCTTGCCTGAAAAATCCTATGGACAGAGGAGCCTGACTGTCTACAGTCAATGGGGTCTCAAAGAGTCAGACATGACTGAGTGATGAAAAGCACACCTCTGCCAAACACACATCTAATTATAATCAATAGACATCATGAGCATCTAGTCTATTCCTTAGGTCTCTGTGAGTCAGACTATCCTGACAAGAGCTTTGTCTCTGCTGTGGATCAAGCAAATGCATTCACACTGTCTTTGCAATTAAGTGATGCCACTTGGCCCTGGTAACCTGGGATCTCATTATCCATATCACATTAGGGATTCAGGATTGATGGTAATAGTTCTCACTCTAATTTCTAAGACAGAGACAAACAATCACAGAACACTTGATGGATTGTAGGATGGAAAATTTATTTCTCAGAGTCATGTTGAAAAGTGTATCCTTCTGCACCTTGCAGGGTGAGTGAACAGGACTTATAAGATAAATTTGCTGTAACACTCCAGAAACACTATGGATGGTGACTGAAGTCATTAAATTAAAATATGCTTGCTCCTTGGAAGGAAAGCTATGACAAACCTAGATAGCATATTAAAAAAGCAGGGACATCACTTTGATGACAAAGATCCATCTAATCAAAGGGCTTCCCAGGTGGCTCAGCTGGTAAAGAATCCGCCTGCAATGTGGGAGACCTCAGTTCCATCCCTAGGTTGAGAAGATCCCTGAAGAATGAAACAGCCACTCACTTCAGTATTCTGGCCTGGAGAATTCTATGGATGGTATAGTCCATGGGGTTGCAAAGAGTCCGACACAACTGAAAGACTTGCACTTAGTCAAAGCTATGGTTTTTCCAGTAGTCATGTACAGATGTAAGAGTTATACCATAAAGAAAGCTGAGTGCCAAAAACTGTTTGCTTTCAAATTGTGATGCTGGAAAAGATTCTTGGGAGCCCCTTGGACTGCAAGGAGATCCAACAATCAATCCTAAGGAAATGAACCCTAAATATTCATTGGAAGGACTGATGATGAAGCTGAAACTCCAATACTTTAGTCACCTGATGCAAAGAGCTGACTCAGTGGAAAAGACCCTGATGCTGGGAAAGATTGAAGGTACGAGAAGAAAGGGATGTCAGAGGATGAGATGGTTATATGTCATCAGTGATTCAGTGTACATGGATTTGAGCAAACTTCTGTAGATAGTGAAGGATAGGGGAGCCTAATGTGCTGCAGCCTACGGGGTCAAAAAGATTCAGACATGACTTAGCAACAAAAGGACAACAACACTCTAGCACTCCAATACTCTTGTTTTTGGAAGCCTTCTTCTTTAATATGTTAAGGGAGAACTAGCACTTCAAGTTCATTTACTATAGGCCAATCTTGTCTCCATGTTACCAGAAGTTCAGTTCAGCTTGGTCACTTAGTTGTGTGCAATTCTTTGTCACCCCATGGACTGCAGCACTCCAGGCTTTCCTGTCCTTTAACAACTCCTGGAGCCTACTCAAACTCATGTCTATGGAGTCAGTGATGCCATCCAACTATCTCACCCTCTGTTATCCACTTCTCCTCCTGTCTTCAATCTTTCCCAAATTCAAGGTCTTTTCCAATGAGTCAGTTCTTCACAACAGGTGGCCAAAGTTGTGGAGCTTCAGCTTCATCATCAGTCCTTCAAATGAACACTCAGGACTGATTTCCTTTAGGATGGACTGGTTGGATCTCCTTACTGTCCGTGGGAACTTCAAGGGTCTTCTCCAACATCATAGTTAAAAAACATTAATGCTTCTGCACTCAGTTTTCTTTTTAGTCCAACTCTCACATCCACACATGACTACTGGAAAAATCATAGATTTGACTAGATGAACCTTTGTCAGCAAAGTAATGTCTCTGCTTTTTAATATGCTGTCTAGGTTGGTCAGGGCTTTTCTTCCAAGGAGCAAGAGTCTTAATTTCATGGCTGCAAGTCACTATCTGCAGTGATTTTGGAGCCCAGGAAAATAAACTCTGTGACTATTATCACTGTTTCCCCATCTATTTGCCATGAAAGGATGGGACCAGATGCCATTATCTTAGCTTTTTGAATGTTGAAAAAGCCAGCTTTTTCACTCTTCTCTTTTACTCTCATCAAAAAGTTATTTAGTTCATCTTCACTTTCCTCCATAAAGTTGGTGTCTTTTTCATATCTGAGGTTATTGATATTTCTCTCGGCAATCTTAATTCCAGCTTGTGCTTCATCCAGCCCAGCATTTCACATTATATACTCTGCATATAAGTTAAATAAGCAGGGTGACAATATACAGCCTTGACGTACTCCTTTCCCAATTTGGAATCAATCCCTCATTCCATGTCTTGTTCTAACTGTTGCATTATACCATAAAGAAAGCTGAGTGCCAAAAACTGTTTGCTTTCAAATTGTGATGCTGGAAAAGATTCTTGGGAGCCCCTTGGACTGCAAGGAGATCCAACAATCAATCCTAAGGAAATGAACCCTAAATATTCATTGGAAGGACTGATGATGAAGCTGAAACTCCAATACTTTAGTCACCTGATGCAAAGAGCTGACTCAGTGGAAAAGACCCTGATGCTGGGAAAGATTGAAGGTACGAGAAGAAAGGGATGTCAGAGGATGAGATGGTTATATGTCATCAGTGATTCAGTGTACATGGATTTGAGCAAACTTCTGTAGATAGTGAAGGATAGGGGAGCCTAATGTGCTGCAGCCTACGGGGTCAAAAAGATTCAGACATGACTTAGCAACAAAAGGACAACAACACTCTAGCACTCCAATACTCTTGTTTTTGGAAGCCTTCTTCTTTAATATGTTAAGGGAGAACTAGCACTTCAAGTTCATTTACTATAGGCCAATCTTGTCTCCATGTTACCAGAAGTTCAGTTCAGCTTGGTCACTTAGTTGTGTGCAATTCTTTGTCACCCCATGGACTGCAGCACTCCAGGCTTTCCTGTCCTTTAACAACTCCTGGAGCCTACTCAAACTCATGTCTATGGAGTCAGTGATGCCATCCAACTATCTCACCCTCTGTTATCCACTTCTCCTCCTGTCTTCAATCTTTCCCAAATTCAAGGTCTTTTCCAATGAGTCAGTTCTTCACAACAGGTGGCCAAAGTTGTGGAGCTTCAGCTTCATCATCAGTCCTTCAAATGAACACTCAGGACTGATTTCCTTTAGGATGGACTGGTTGGATCTCCTTACTGTCCGTGGGAACTTCAAGGGTCTTCTCCAACATCATAGTTAAAAAACATTAATGCTTCTGCACTCAGTTTTCTTTTTAGTCCAACTCTCACATCCACACATGACTACTGGAAAAATCATAGATTTGACTAGATGAACCTTTGTCAGCAAAGTAATGTCTCTGCTTTTTAATATGCTGTCTAGGTTGGTCAGGGCTTTTCTTCCAAGGAGCAAGAGTCTTAATTTCATGGCTGCAAGTCACTATCTGCAGTGATTTTGGAGCCCAGGAAAATAAACTCTGTGACTATTATCACTGTTTCCCCATCTATTTGCCATGAAAGGATGGGACCAGATGCCATTATCTTAGCTTTTTGAATGTTGAAAAAGCCAGCTTTTTCACTCTTCTCTTTTACTCTCATCAAAAAGTTATTTAGTTCATCTTCACTTTCCTCCATAAAGTTGGTGTCTTTTTCATATCTGAGGTTATTGATATTTCTCTCGGCAATCTTAATTCCAGCTTGTGCTTCATCCAGCCCAGCATTTCACATTATATACTCTGCATATAAGTTAAATAAGCAGGGTGACAATATACAGCCTTGACGTACTCCTTTCCCAATTTGGAATCAATCCCTCATTCCATGTCTTGTTCTAACTGTTGCTTCTTGACCTGCATACAGATTTCTCAGGAGGCAGGTAAGGTGGTGTGGTATTCCCATCTCTTTAAAAATTTTAAACAGTTTTGTGGTGATCCACACAGTCAAAGGCTTTGGCATAATCAATAAAGCAGAAGTGGATGTTTTTTTCTGGAATTTTCTTGCTTTTTTAATGATCCAACGCATGTTGACAGTTTGATCTCTGGTTCTTCTGTCTTTTCTAAATCCAGCTTGAACATATTGAAGTTCTTGGTTCATACACTGTTGAATCCTGGCTTGGGAAATTTAGAGCATTACTTTGCTAGCATGTGAGATGAGTACAATTATGCAATAGTTTGAACATTATTTGGCATTGTCTTTCTTTGAGATTGGAATGAAAAGTGACCTTTTATAATCCTGTGGCCACTGCTGAGTTTTCCAAATTTGCTGACATATTGAGTGCAGCACTTGGACAGCATCATCTGTGAGTATTTGAAATAGCTCAACCTGAATTCCATCACCTCCACTAATTTTGCTTGTAGTGATGCTTCCTCAGACCCACTTGACTCTAGGTGAGTGATCACACCATTGTGGTTATCTGGGTCATTAAGATATTCTTTTTCTTTGTTTTGTTCTTCTGTGTATTCTTTCCACATCTTCTTGATATCTTCTGATTTTGTTAGGTCCATGCCACTTCTGTCCTGTATTGTGCCCATCTTTGCATGAAGTCTTCCCTTGGTATCTATAATTTTCTTGAAGAGATCTCTAGTCTTTCCCATTCTTTCATTTTCCTCTATTTACATTGATCACTGAGGAAGCCTTTCTTATATCTCCTTGCTATTCTTTGGAACTCTGCATTCAGATGGGCATATCTTTCCTTTTCTCCTTTGCCTTTAGCTTCTCTTCTTTACTCAGCTATTTGTAAGGCCTCCTCAGACAACCAGTTTGCCTTTCTGCATTTCTTTTTCTTAAGGATGATCTTTATCACTGTACAATATCATGAACGTTTGTCCATAGTTCTTCAGGCACACTATGCATCAAATCTAATCCCTGAATCTATTTATCACTTCCACTGTATAATCGTAGGGGATTTGAGTTAGGTCATACCTGAATGGTCTAGTGGTTTTCCCTACTTTCTACAATTTAATTCTGAATTTAGTAATATGGAGTTCATGATCTGAGCCAGAGTCAGCTCCCAGTCTTCTGTTTGCTGACTCTATAGAGCTTCTCCATCTTCAGCTGCAAAGAATATAATCAATCTGATTTCTATATTGACCATGTGGTGATGTCCATGTGTAGAGTTGTCCCTTGTGCTGTTGGAAGAGTGTGTTTGCTATGATCAGTGTATTCTCTTGGCAAAACTCTGTTCACCTTTTCCCTGCTTCATTTTGCACTCCAAGGCCAAACTTGCCTTTTACTCTAGGTATCTCTTGACTTCCTACTTTTTCATTCCATTCCACTATGATGTAAAGTACATCTTTTGTGTGTGTGTGTGTGTGTGTTAATTCTATAAGGTCTTGTAGGTATTTATAGAACTTTCAACTTCAGGAGGTCGCCATTATCTTCATTACCCCTACCATAGTTTGGTTTCAGGTCAAACAAGATGGAGGCAATACATCCCCATTCCTTAGCAGAAAATTTGATTAAAGAATTACTGAGTTTGGTCCTGCTTATCTGAACAAGACCCAGTCTCCTCCACAGTCAGTTTCTCCCATCAGGAAGCTTCCATAAACCTATTATCCTTCTCCAACAGAGGGCAGACAGAATGAAAACCACAGTCACAGAAAACTAATCAAACTAATCACATAGACCACAACCTTGTGTAAATTAATGAAACTATGAGCCATACCATGTAGAGGCATCCATGAGGGATGGGTTATTAGAGAGTTCTTACAAAACGTGGTCCACTGAAGAAGGGAATGGCAAACAGCTTCAGTATTTCTTTGAGAACCCCACAAACAGTATGAAAAGGCAAAATGACAAATCACTGAAACATAAACTCCCCAGATGGGTAAGTACCCAACATGCTACTGGAGAATAGTGGAGAAATAACTCCAAAAAGAATGAAGAGACAGAGCCAAACCGAAAACAATGTCTAGTTGTGGATGTGACTGGTGACGGAAGTAAAGTCCGGTGCTGTAAAGAACAATATTGCAAAGGAACCTGGAATGTTAAGTCCATGAATCAAGGCAAATTGGAAGTGGTTAAACAGGAGATGGCAAGAGTGAACGTCGACATTTTAGGAATCAGTGTATTAAAATGGACAGGATCAGGAGAATTTAATCTAGATGACCATTATATCTACTACTTTGGAAAGAATCCTTTAGAAGAAATGGAGTAGCCCTCATGGTCAACAAAGGAGTTTGAAATGCCGTACTTGGGGGCAATCTCAAAAATGTTACCAGAAACCAACCAACAAATATTTTGAAGCTCTTTTTAAGCCTTCAAGCTAAAGCACTGAATGCAGAATGTCTGACTGTCTTATTCCAATTATGAGATCAATTTTAAGGCAGAAGTTTTCAAGGTTTTCCTTAGGCAATCATCTATGCAATCCTTATTATTAAGATTATTTCAAGATTTGAACAAACAACTGTGTATCTTATAATATTTTACAACTGCTATTCTTCCATATTTAATGTTACCTCATTTTCCTACATTGCATAAAGAAGTCGGACATATTCACACTTAATTAGCGAATAATTAGGAAGCTTGAGTTAGATTTCATCAGCCTTCTAATCAAGAAGAACTGTTTCTCTTCCCCAAGATTCTGAAAATGCTCCAAGAATTCAGGACTGGTTGAATTCAAATTAATAGAGAAAATATATTAGCTAACCACTTTGAATAAGAGAAAGGATTTATATTGAAAAGCACTCTTTTCCTGAGCCAGCTTGGTTTAAGTATCTAGATTCTAGAGCACAAATTATCTATCTTTTATTTTAAACAGGAATTTATCCAGAATCATATTTTTCCAAAAATTTTGGCTCAGCTGGTAAAGAATCCACCTGGAATGTGGGAGACCTGGGTTCAGTCTCTGGGTTGGGAAGATCCCCTGGAGAAGGGATAGGCTACCCACTCCAGTATTCTGGCTTGGAGAACTCCATGGATGATATGGTCCATGGGGTTGCAAAGAGTTGGACACGATTGAGTTTCTTTCACTTCACTTTCACTTTCAACTTTATCATACTTATGACTACTGCTCTACTTTTTTTACTGACTTATCAAGTAAATTTGTTGTGTATGTGTTTGTATGTATGCCAGTGTTATTTTCTGTACTGAGGTAATTAAATGAGTTTCTCTCATCATCTGAAAATATGAGTGAACTTGACTTTCACTAATTATAATGCATAGAATAATATCTTAGATTTTATCTCATTCTTATGTCTATTATGCATCAGTTGAGACAATTATCAGTCAGGAAGATAATTTCTGATTCATTTCTGAAGTGTTAACTAAGAATAGACCAATAAATGATTGAATCAGTACAAAGTGTGAGGCTACAATAATTCAGCTCTTTGTGTTGTTACTTGTTATGTCATTACTCTTTGTGTGTGTGTGTGTGTGTGTGTTAGTCACTCAGTCCTGTCCAGCTCTTTATGACCCCATGGACTATAGCCTGCTACCAGGCTCCTCTGTCCATGGAATTATCCAGGCAAGAATATTAGAGTGGGTTACCATTCCCTTCTTCAAGGGATCCACCCAACCCAGAGATCGAACCTAGGTCTCCAGGATTGAAGGCAGATTTTTTACAATCTGAGACACCAGGGAAGCCCCTGTTATTCTTTACTACTCTGCTTTTTGTTACTCTTTCTATTCCTGTCTTTCTTTCTCTAAAGTTCTTGTTCACTTGCCCAGTTATGTCCAACATTTTGCAACTCCATGGACTGCACCACATCAGGCTTCTCTGTCCTTCACCATCTCCCAGAGTTTGCTCAAAGTCATGTCCATTGAGTCAGTGATGCCATCCAACCATCTCATCCTCTGTCGTCCCCTTCTCCTCCTGCCTTCAATATTTCCCAACATCAGGTTTTTTTTTTTTTTTTCCAATGAATCGGCTCTTCACATCAGGTGGTCAAGGTATTGGAGCTTCAGCATCAGTCCTTCCAATGAATATTCTGGGTTGATTTCCTTTAGGATAGACTGGTTTGATCTCCTTCCTGTCTCAAGAGCCCTCTCCAGCACCAGTTTAAAGACATTAATTCTTTGGTGCTCAGCCACTTTTATTGTCCAGCTCTCACATCTGTACATGTCTACTGGTAAATTTGCCAAAATATCTCTCAGGTAAATTTACCAAAATATTTATTAGATAAACATCATGAGAATTTTAGAAGTTCTTTATTCCATTGCTTTTCAGTTCAGTTTAGTCAGTCGGTCATGTCCGACTCTCTGCAACCTCATGGAATACAGCACATCATGCCTCATTGTCCATCAGTAACTCCCAGAGTTTACCCAAACTCATGTCCATTGAGTCAGTGATGTTATCCAACCATCTCATCCTCTGTCGTTCCCTTCTCCTCCTGCCTTCAAACTTTCCCAGCATCAGGGTCTTTTCAATGAGCCCTTTGCCTTTAGTGGGCCGATATCTTTGTAATAACACATACTTTTATTTGTATTGAGATATAGCTGACATAATGTTCGTTCTATATATTAATTTTATGTGTACAACATATTGTCTCCATATTTTTATAGATTACATGCTATACAAAGTTGCTATAATTTTAGTAACTATATTCTTTATCCCATGCATAACTGGTAGTTTGTATGACAATCCCTTTGGCCTATTTTGCACCCCCCTCCCCATTGCCTTTATTTTGGCAACCACTAGTTTGTTCTCTGCTTCTGTTAGTCTGTTTCTGTCTTACTCTATTTGTTCATTTGTTTTATTTTTTAGATTCCAAACACAAATGGAAACAGATAGTATCAGTCTTTCTCTGTCTGAATTATTCTACTTTGCATAATTATTTCCTCCAGAGCCATCCATGATGGTGCAAATGGAAAAATTTCCTTCTTTTTTTAACAGCTGGATAA
>SJYR01001172.1:396423-419726 GCA_006410655.1 Kobus ellipsiprymnus
TGATTATTTCTTTTTTTTTTTTTTTTTTTTTTTTGCTTTTAGTAATGCTTTCCTTACTCTGATTTTTTTTAATTTATTTTTTTAATTGGGAGAAATTTATTTTACAATGTTGTATTCATTTCTGCTATACAACAAAGCAAATCAGCTGTAATTATACAAATACCCCCTCACTTTTGGGCCTCCCTCATCCCCCATCCTACCCCTCTTGCTCATCACAGAGCAGCGGGTGTGCTCCCTGTGTTGTACAGCAACTGCTCATTAACTGTCTGTATTACGGTGATAGTGTACGTGTGCCCATATTTTAGATTTGACATATAAATTATATCATATGGCATTTGTCTCCCAAAATAAGTTTTGACAAGTACACATATGGGAGAGTATGTTTGTATGATCAACATGAAGGATCCATTAAGTTTTTGCAGATTATATATTATCTACATGTGTGCTATGCACACAGATATATGTGCATGTGTGTATGTGTGTGTGTGTGAGAGAGAGAGAGAGAGAATGTGCACTGCAATAAAAGCTTAATAGGTATATATTTCTAAAGCTGCTAATTTGGAGCTTTGTTGCTCTCTTTATAATGCTTACTGACCATTTTATAGCAGACATGGAGACTATGAATATATGGTATTTAGCAATGATGCAGAGCCAGATTAGATATTAGTCCTGGCTCCCTCCATACCAGAGCCACCCTCAAGCAGATGTTATAGATATAGGATTCGAGTTATACTGGGTCCACCTGGTAACAAAATTAATTCAAACCAGGGCTACAAGATGGTAATGGATTCAAATGAGCCTCTACTGCGTAGATTTGGACTATATCTGAGAAGTGATTGTTTCTCACAATTTGATGCTATGAATTTTCGCTGTTATTGTATATCTACTTGATGGAATCACAGTGACAAGTGGACTATATCTTCACAGAAAAGGTATATTATGTGTGCCCATGACTTATGCATGTGAATAAAATTTATATTCTTCCTCTTTAGAATTTTCCATCAGTTTAGTTCAGTTGCTTAGTAATGTCTAACTCTTTGCAACCCTGTGGACTGCAGCACACCAGGCTTCCCTATTCGTCACCAACACCTGGAGCTTGCTCAAACTCAAGTCCATCGAGTTGGTGATGCCATTCAACCATCTCATCCTCTGTCATCCCCTTCTCCTCCTGCCCTGAATCTTTCCCAGCATCGGGGTCTTTTCCAATGAGTCAGTTCTTCACCTCAGGTGGCCAAAGTATTGGAGTTTCACCTTCATCATCAGTCCATAAAATGAATATTCAGTACTGATTTCCTTTAGGATGGACTGGTTGGAACTCCTTGTAGTCCAAGGGACTCTCAAGAATCTTCTCCAACATCACAGTTCAAAAGCATCAGTTCTTTGATCCTCAGCCACTTTATAGCCCAACTTTCACATCCATACATGAATACTGGAAAAAATGCAGCCTTGACTAAATGGACCTTTGTTGGCAAAGTAATGTCTCTGGGTTTTTTTTGTTTGTTTGTTTTTTGTTTTTTTTTTTAATATGTTGTCTATGTTGATCATAACTTTTCTTCCAAGGAGTAAGCATCTTTTAATTTCATGGCTTCAGTCACCATCTGCAGTGATTTTGAACACCCCCAAATTAAAGTCTGTCACTCCACTGTTTCCCCCATCTATTTGCCGTGAAGTGATGGGACAGGATGCCATGATCTTAGTTTTCTGAATGTTGAACTTTAAGTCAACTTTTTCACTCTCCTCTTTCACTTTCATCCAGAGGCTCTTTAGTTCCCCTTCACATTCTGCCATAAAGGTGGTGTCATGTGAGTATCTAAGGTTATTGATATTTCTCCCAACAAACTTGATTCCAGCTTGTTTCATCCAGCCCGGCATTAAGCATAATATACATCGCTATGGACAAAGCTAGTAGAGGTGATGGAATTCCAGTTGAGCTGTTTCAAATCCTGAAAGATGATGCTGTGAAAGTGCTGCACTCAATATGCCAGCAAATTGGGAAAACTCAGCAGTGGCCACAGGACTGGAAAAGGTCAGTTTTCATTCCAATCCCAAAGAAAGGCAATGCCAAAGAATGCTCAAACTACTGCACAATTGCACTCATCTCACATGCTAGTAAAGTAATGCTCAAAATTCTCCAAGCCAGGCTTCAGCAATATATGAACCGTGAACTTCCTGATGTTCAAGCTGGTTTTAGAAAAGGCAGAGGAACCAGAGATCAAATTGCCAACATCCGCTGGATCATGGAAAAAGCAAGAGAGTTCCAGAAAAACATCTATTTCTGCTTTATTGACTATGCCAAAGCCTTTGACTGTGTGGATCACAATCAACTGTGGAAAATTCTGAAAGAAATGGGAATACCAGACCACCTGACCTGCCTCTTGAGAAATCTGTATGCAGGTCAGGAAGCAGCAGTTAGAACTGGACATGGAACAACAGACTGGTTCCAAATGAGAAAAGGAGTATGTCTAGGCTGTATATTGTCACCCTACTTATTTAACTTATATGCAGAGTACATCATGAGAAACACTGGATTGGAAGAAACACAAGCTGGAATCAAGATTGCCAGGAGAAATATCAATAACCTCATATATGCAGATGACACCACCCTTCTCGCAGAAAGTGAAGAGGAACTAAAAAGCCTCTTGATGAAAGTGAAAGAGGAGAGTGAAAAAGTTGGCTTAAAGCTTAACATTCAGAAACCGAAGATCATGGCCTCCGGTCCCATCACTTCATGGGAAATAGATGGGGAAACAGTGCAGGCAGTGTTAGACTTTATTTTTTTGGGCGCCAAAATCACTGCAGATGGTGATTGTAGCCATGAAATTAAAAGACGCTTACTCCTTGGAAGAAGTTATGACCAGCCTAGATAGTATATTCAAAAGCAGAGACATAACTTTGCCAACTAAGGTCCGTCTAGTCAAGACCATGGTTTTTCCTGTGGTCATTTATGGATGTGAGAGTTGGACTGTGAAGAAGGCTGAGCGCTGAAGAATTGATGCTTTTGAACTGTGGTGTTGGAGAAGACCCTTGAGAGTCCCTTGGACTGCAAGAAGATCGAATCTGTCCATTCTGAAGGAGATCAGCCCTGGGATTTCTTTGGAAGGAATGATGCTAAAGCTGAAACTCCAGCACTTTGGCCACCTCATGCGAAGAGTTGACTCATTGGAAAAGACTCTGATGCTGGGAGGTACTGGGGGCAGGAGGAGAAGGGGACTACAGAGGATGAGATGGCTGGATGGATCACTGACTCGATGGACATGAGTCTGAGTGAACTCCAGGAGTTGGTGATGGACAGGGAGGCCTGGCGTGCTGCAATTCATGGGGATTGCAAACAGTCAGACACTACTGAGTGACTGAACTGAACTGAACTCTGCACATAAGTTAAATAAGCTGTCTGACAATACACAGCATTGATGTATTCCTTTCCCAATTTGGAACCAGTCTGTTATTCTGTGTCCGGATGGAACAGCTACTTCATACAGATGCCTCAGAAGGCAGGTCAGGTGGTCTTTTATTCCTACCTCTTGAAGAATTTTCCATAGTTTGTTGTAATCCATACGGTCAAGGCTTTGGAATAATCAACAAAGCAGAAGTAAATTATTTTCTGGAACTTTCATGCTTTTTTGATGATCCAACAGATGCTGGCAGTTTGATCTTTGTTTCTTCTGTCTTTTCTAAATCCTACTTAAACATCTGGAAGTGCATCATTCATATACTGTTGAAGACTGGCTTGAAGAATTTTGAGCATTACTTTGCTAGCATGTGAGATGAATGCAATTGTGTGGTTGTTTGATCATTCTTTGACATTGCTGTTCTTTGGGATTGGAATGAAAACTGATCTTTTCCAGTCCTGGGCCCCCTGCTGCATTTTCCAAATTTGTTGGCATATTGAGTGCAGCACTTGGACAGCATTATCTTTGAGGATTTGAAATAGCTCAACTGGAATTCCATCACCTCCACTAGCTTTATTCATAGAGATGCTTCCTAAGGCCCACTTGACTTTACATTCCAGAATGTCTGGCTCTAGGTGAATAACCATGCCATCATGGTAATCAGGGTTATGAATATCTTTTTTGTTTAGTTCTTCTGTGTATTTTTGCCATCTCTTCTTAATATCTTCTGCTTCTCTTTGGTCTGCACCATTACGTACTGCAGTCTCTCCCATTAGCAAGCTTACATAAGCCCCTTAACCTTATCCATCAGAGGGAAGACGGAATGAAAAACACAATGACAGAAACCAATCAAACTGATTGTGTGGACTACAGCCTTGTCTAACTCAGTGAAACTATGAGCTGTGCTCTGTAGGTCTGCCTAAGATGAACAGATCATGGTGGAGAGTTCTGCCAAAGTGTGGCCCACTGGAGAGGGGAATGGTCAACCACTTCAGTATTCTTGCCTTGAGAACCCCATGAACTGTATGAAGAGGCAAAAATATATGACACTAAAGATGAACTCCCCAGGTTGGTAGGTACACAATATACTATTGGAGAAAAGTGGAGAAATAACTCCAGAAAGAATGAAGAGATGGAACCAAATCGAAAACAATGCCCAGTTGTGGATGTGACTAGTGATGGAAGTAAAGTGTGGTGCTATAAAAAGCAATACTGCATAGGAACCTGAAATGTTAGGTCTATGAATCAAGGTAAATTGGAAGTGGTCAAACAGGAGATGGCAAGAGTGAACATCGACATTTTAGGAATCAGCGGACTAAAATGGAATGGAATGGCTGAATTTAATTCAGAAGATCATTATATCTACTACAGTGGGCAAGAATCCCTTAGAAGAAATGGAGTAGCCATCATAGTCAACAAAAGAGTCTGAAATGCAGTACTTTGGTTCAATCTCAAAAATGACAGAATGACCTCTGTTCATTTCCAAGGCAAACCATTCAATGTCACAGTAATCCAAACCTATACCCCAATCAGTAGTGCTGAAGAAGCTGAATTTGAACAATTCTATAAGCACCTACAAGACCTTCTAGAACTAACACTGAAAAAAGATATTGTTTTCGTTAGGGGGCCTGGAATGCAAAAGTAGAAAGTCAAGAGATACCTGGAGTAATAGGCAAATTTGGCCTTGGAGTACCAAATGAAGCAGGGCAAAGGTGAACAAAGTTTTGGCAAGAGACTGCACTGTTCATAGCAAACAACCTCTTTCAACATCACAAAAGATGACTCTACACATGGCCATCAGCAGATGGTCAATACTGAAATCAGATTGGTTGTATTCTTTGCAGCCAAAGATGGAGACACTCTATACAGTCAGCAAAAACAAGACTGGAAGCTGACTGTGGCTCAGATCATGAACTCCTTATTGCCAAATTCAGACTTAAATTGAAGAAACTAGGGAAAACCACTAGACCATTGAGGTATGACCTAAATCAAATCCCTTGTGAGTATACAGTGGAAGTGAGAAATAGATTCAAGGAATTAGATCTGATAGGTAGTACATCTGGAGAACTGTTGACAGCATTTCTTGACATTGTACAGGAGAAATGATCAAGACCATCCCCGAGAAAAAGAAATGCAAAAAGTCAAAATGGTCATCTGAGGAGGACTTACAAATAGCCGAGAAAAGAGAAGCTAAAAGTAAAGGAGAAAAGGAATTATATACCCATCTGAATGCAAAATTTCAAAGAATAGAAAGGAAAGACAGGAAAGCCTTCCTCTGTGACCAATGTAAATAGTTTTCCATATGTCCCTGCAAACGCTCCTGCCTATAGGAATCTGCTTTCTGTCTTCACTGATCAGCTTTAGGAATTTAATAACTTCACAATGCTTTAAATTGGAGACATTTCTATAATGGGACCCATGAGTACCTAGTGCTCTTAAATGAGTACCATATAAACAGAAATTTGAAAACAGCAACAGTCCTACTTTTCCCTTAAAATAAAAATGTATGAATGCAAGCAGTATATTTAGGAGGAGATTAAGGGAACACAGATTGAGGAGTGGAAGAATAAAATAGGAAACACCAACCAATTAAAGATGCTTTAGCAAGCATGTTGCCATTGTGGGTAGCTGGAAATTAACCCTACTAGTTGGCAGAGCAGAACACAGCACAGGAACAGAACTGTGGCCACAACTGAAAAAACATTATTATTTGTGTTTATTAATATTTAACTAGGCAGGGATGAACTAGAATGGGAAATACATATATATGCTGTGTGTGTGTCATTATTTGTTGCTTAAGTTCCAGGATTAAAGACAGCGTCCTCTCCTCTTCAGAAGGTAAATTTCAAAACGTATGTCAGAAAAGCTAGAGAAAAACTCCCTGCAAAACATAAGAAAATCCCCCATACATTATTTAATCAAAGGTAAGAAGACAGAGTTCTAGCTTTCAAACACTATTTCATCTGTCATTACTGGATTAAGTTACAGAAGTGTAATATAATAGTAAGTGAGCAGAAAACAAACAAGAAATAAAGGAAAGAAAACAGAGATTTCATTCTTTCATGTTACTTTACAAATATGTTAAGCAGCTGTGTCCAACTCTTTGCGACTCCGTGGACCTATCAGGCTTCTCTGTTCATGAAATTTTCCAGGCAAAAATACTGGATCAGGTTGCCATTTCCTTCTCCAATAAATCTTCTTGACCCTGGGATCAAACCCATGTCTCTTGTTTCTCCTGAATTGGCAGGCAGACTCGTTACCAGCTGAGGCACCAAGGAAGTCCTTAAAACATTAAAGAAGAAGACTAAAAAGAAGTGTGTCTACTCAATATCTTCCCAGAAGTAGAAGTCCTAGAATTAATTTTTGCTTTACCAATGTACCAAAGTTCATATTTCTCTTACATTCTTGACTGCCAACAGAACATCACTTTACCGATAATTGATGCTAACTGGGCTGATATCATTCCCAAAAGGTATAATGAGTTTGAGATGTCTAATTATTGAAATGAACACACCAGAAACCTATGACACATCTCCTTTAAGTACTTTATATTATAATAATCTGAAAAGTATGGGTCACACAACTACACTATCTGATTATGAGACATCATAAATAGTAGTAATTATATTTAAAAATTTAGATAAAAGACAGGGAACTGTCACAAAATGCATTTAGCCAGATCTTGAGCAATGGAATTCTCTGAATAAACATGCTTTTACAGTAAAACTTCTCAGTAAAACAACAGAAACTAAAAGAAATACTAGCATTATAAAATATTACTTTTACAAACTACCCCTACAATATTTATGGAGTGAAAACAACAATTGCAAGAAAGTAATCAGATTTCAAATGTATTGCAATGAAATAATCAGATTTCAAATGCTTTGGGATATGACTACTTTTTTTTTTAATAGAATAAGCATTATATTGCAAATGTTTGCTATTTAATTTAAATATATGTTTAATCTTAATGGCTGCCAGCACATTCAAATATAAAACACAATTAAAACATGCAATTTATTAATCACATAAGAAAACATGAACATCTTATTTGTGATTGGTTTTCAGAATTCAAGTGTTAAAACCACATGAATGTCCATCAGTTAAAATATACAAGGATCAGGAATATTGAATGGATTGTTATACTTGGTTTCTTCACAAAGAAATATATGAATAAATAATTTTAAATGTCATTTTAATATAAATACAAAATTATCTTGCTAGGAAAATTAGAGGAAAGACAAGATGTGTTTTTGATGCTATGAGAAGTTTACTATAGTAAATTAATAGGAAAACATTTTCTGCAATGTAACATAAGTGAAAATATATTTGAGTAGAAAATTGGAAAGCATCAGATTTCTCTCAGATAACAGTGACTTTTCTGTCACACTGACATTTCATGTTTAAAGCTTCATCAGTCAATAAGAAAACAATATGCATGACTTTGACTTGTATGAGGTTTTGGAGATAGATTATGTTCATGACAAATACACACACACCCTGCTCCTAGAAAAGAAAATGGCTGAATTATCTAACTCTTATAAAGATTTTGAGTGCAGGTAGTAAAATAACATTGACTCTTTTGTATCCACTTGCACACCCAGGTTTTTCTATCAATATATGTTCCTATGTTGCGTTACTTGTAGTTGAGTTTGCCTTTAAGGCTTCTGGCAGAGTAGTAAATCTTTGAATATGTCTTTTTAGAATAATTTTTTCTGAAAGCAATGTTTGTGAAAAAAATATCTGGTGTGCATAATAGACACAATATTAGTCATGTCGGATTCCCTAGTGGCTCAGATGGTAGTGTCTGCCTACAATGCGGGAAACCCGGGTTCAGTCCCTGGGTCAGGAAGATCCCCTGGAGAAGGAAATGGCTACCCACTCCACTACTCATGCCTGGAGAATCCCATGGATGGAGAAGCCTGGTGGGCTACCGTCCATGGGGTCACAAAGAGTCGGACACGACTGAGTGACTTCACTTCACTTTCACTTTTGGGGTCAAACAATAATATCCATTGGCCAAGCTTCCAGGAGAAATTCCCACGATACTTTGAGAGGTCAAAGGACATCTCAAATTAATATGCCAAACAAAAAGACTCATTTTATTCAAGCTACTTAAAAACGCAACTCTTATTGTCATTGAGCATTCAGAAGCTATTATAGCAAGGAAAAAAAATACAACTGTGAAAATAACACTGTTTTAAACAGAGGGCTTCAGTTAGAAAAGTGGAAAATGACAACACCACACAACCTCAGCTGAGAGGATGCAACACTTTCAAGAAACAGATTAAAAAGTTTATTTCTTTGAGCACATTGCCCCATAGTAAGTGCATATAAAAGACAAAGACTTAATAGCGGAGATAGGATGCAGACTTACATGTCACATGAAAAAGCAAGGTGGGACATCAAGAATACACTCTGCTCAGAATTATCATGCATTTCGTGTGGAAGAAAATCTCTTACCTTCAATGAACTTTAGTTACAAGGATCAACAAATTGTCCTTATAAAGGTCCAGGTAGTGAAAACATTCAGATTTTCAGGACATAGGGGGTACTATCTTAGTCAGCTCAATAGTTGTAGAAAGAAAGCAGTTCTAGAAAACATGTACATGTTGATTGTAGCTGTATCTCAACGAAACTTTATTTATAGACTGAAAATGTGTACTTCATATCATTCTCACATATCACAAAATGATTTTTTTCCTCTGATTTATTTTTCAACCATTTAAAAGTGTAAACTCTATTCTTGCCTTTTGGGGCTATGCAAAAACCTAGGTGTGGCAAATGGCCATAGTTTGCCAACCCCTGATTTAGGTTGTATCATCACATAGATTAAAACTATATGTGCTCCTTTGGTTACCAGAAATATATCAATTTCTGTTTTATTGGCTATTTCAAAGACTTTGACTGTGTGGATCACAACAAACTGTGTAAAATTTTTCAAGAGATGAGAATACCAGACCACCGTACCTGCCTCCTCAGAAATCTGTATGCAGATCAAGAAGCAACAGTTAGAACTGGACATGGAATATGGACCAGTTCCAAAGTGGGAAAGGAGTATGTCAAGACTTATACTGTCACCCTGCTTGTTTAACTTATATGCAGAGTACATCATGTGAAATGCTGGGCTTGATGAAGCAGAAGCTGGAATCACGTTTATCAGGAGAAATATCTGTAACCTCAGATATCCAGATGACACCACCCTTATGGCAGAAATTGAAGAGGGACTGAAGAGCCTCTTGATAAAAATGAAAGAGGAGAGTGAAAAAGTTGTCTTAAAGCTCAACATTCAAAAAAAAAAAAAAAACGGGTTCAGTCCCTGGGTCAGGAAGATCCCCTGGAGAAGGAAATGGCTACCCACTCCACTACTCATGCCTGGAGAATCCCATGGATGGAGAAGCCTGGTGGGCTACCGTCCATGGGGTCACAAAGAGTCGGACACGACTGAGTGACTTCACTTCACTTTCACTTTTGGGGTCAAACAATAATATCCATTGGCCAAGCTTCCAGGAGAAATTCCCACGATACTTTGAGAGGTCAAAGGACATCTCAAATTAATATGCCAAACAAAAAGACTCATTTTATTCAAGCTACTTAAAAACGCAACTCTTATTGTCATTGAGCATTCAGAAGCTATTATAGCAAGGAAAAAAAATACAACTGTGAAAATAACACTGTTTTAAACAGAGGGCTTCAGTTAGAAAAGTGGAAAATGACAACACCACACAACCTCAGCTGAGAGGATGCAACACTTTCAAGAAACAGATTAAAAAGTTTATTTCTTTGAGCACATTGCCCCATAGTAAGTGCATATAAAAGACAAAGACTTAATAGCGGAGATAGGATGCAGACTTACATGTCACATGAAAAAGCAAGGTGGGACATCAAGAATACACTCTGCTCAGAATTATCATGCATTTCGTGTGGAAGAAAATCTCTTACCTTCAATGAACTTTAGTTACAAGGATCAACAAATTGTCCTTATAAAGGTCCAGGTAGTGAAAACATTCAGATTTTCAGGACATAGGGGGTACTATCTTAGTCAGCTCAATAGTTGTAGAAAGAAAGCAGTTCTAGAAAACATGTACATGTTGATTGTAGCTGTATCTCAACGAAACTTTATTTATAGACTGAAAATGTGTACTTCATATCATTCTCACATATCACAAAATGATTTTTTTCCTCTGATTTATTTTTCAACCATTTAAAAGTGTAAACTCTATTCTTGCCTTTTGGGGCTATGCAAAAACCTAGGTGTGGCAAATGGCCATAGTTTGCCAACCCCTGATTTAGGTTGTATCATCACATAGATTAAAACTATATGTGCTCCTTTGGTTACCAGAAATATATCAATTTCTGTTTTATTGGCTATTTCAAAGACTTTGACTGTGTGGATCACAACAAACTGTGTAAAATTTTTCAAGAGATGAGAATACCAGACCACCGTACCTGCCTCCTCAGAAATCTGTATGCAGATCAAGAAGCAACAGTTAGAACTGGACATGGAATATGGACCAGTTCCAAAGTGGGAAAGGAGTATGTCAAGACTTATACTGTCACCCTGCTTGTTTAACTTATATGCAGAGTACATCATGTGAAATGCTGGGCTTGATGAAGCAGAAGCTGGAATCACGTTTATCAGGAGAAATATCTGTAACCTCAGATATCCAGATGACACCACCCTTATGGCAGAAATTGAAGAGGGACTGAAGAGCCTCTTGATAAAAATGAAAGAGGAGAGTGAAAAAGTTGTCTTAAAGCTCAACATTCAAAAAAAAAAAAAAAAGCTCAACATTCAGAAAAACAAGATCATGGCAGCATCTGGTCCCATCACTTCATGGCAATATAGAGAAATAATGTAAATAGTGACAGATTTTATTTTGGGGGAGTTCCAAAATCACTGCAGATGGTGACTGCAGCCATGAAACTAAAGGATGCTTGCCCCTTGGAAGAAAAGCTTTGACTGATTTAGCATAGTAAAAAGCAGAGACATTACTTTGCCAACTAATATACGTCTAGTCAAAGCTATGGTTTTTCCAGTAGTCATATACAGATGTGAAAGTTTGACCATAAAGAAAGCTGAGAGCCAAAGAATTTATGATCAAAAAAAAAAAAAAAAGCTCAACATTCAGAAAAACAAGATCATGGCAGCATCTGGTCCCATCACTTCATGGCAATATAGAGAAATAATGTAAATAGTGACAGATTTTATTTTGGGGGAGTTCCAAAATCACTGCAGATGGTGACTGCAGCCATGAAACTAAAGGATGCTTGCCCCTTGGAAGAAAAGCTTTGACTGATTTAGCATAGTAAAAAGCAGAGACATTACTTTGCCAACTAATATACGTCTAGTCAAAGCTATGGTTTTTCCAGTAGTCATATACAGATGTGAAAGTTTGACCATAAAGAAAGCTGAGAGCCAAAGAATTTATGCTTTTGAACTGTGGTGTGGGAGAAGACACTTGAGAGTCCCTTGGACTGCAAGGAGATCCAACCAGTCCATCCTAAAGGAAATCGGTCCTGAATATTCATTGCAAGGACTGATGCTGAAGCTGAAGTTCCAATACTTTGGCCACCTGATGGGAAGAACTGACTCACTAGAAAATACCCTGCTGTGAAAGATTGAGGGGAGTAGGAGAAGTGGACCACAGAGGATGAGATGGTTGGATGGCATCACTGACTCGATGGACATGAGTTTGAGCATGCTCTGGGAGTTGGTGATAGACTGGGAAGCCTGGAGTGCTGCAGTACATGGGGTCACAAAAAGTTGGACATGTATGAGTGACTGAACTGATCTGATAGCTTGTATCATGAGCAAATTCTTTGCTATATTTATAACATCTAATTAAGAACCAGTTTAGGTATCACCATACAAAATATGTGGTTATTTTTGTCGATTATAGCTCTCAGATTTAAAAAATACAGGTGTATTATCCTTATTATGTTTTTGTAAGGTTTGCTCTGTCTACAAATTAATCATGTTATGTATTCATTCTTGAAATATTGACTATAAAACAAACACAACAGATAACTTAAGTAAAATAGAGATGTAGCATAGGTTAGCATTTAACGAGTGCTGGAATGAAAACCACATTTTTGAAAAACAGTTCACTTTAACCCCAGCCAATTTGGCCAGGATAAGTACTGACAGTTAGAAAGATCAAATAACCATAGAAGAATCAACTCTTAAATTTGAGAGTTATGCAGGCAGTTATACATTCATTTGATTTATCTTACTATATTAGTAACATATATTGTTCTTATCACTGAATACATCCATGCATACTAATGATAGTCCTGAATTGTTTCTTTTGACTTTCCAGAATCCAAGCACTTGTTCTCATTAATTTTAAGATAATAAACCATATTTTTCTTAATTACAGAAGAGAACCCATTAGATGTATACAGACTTCTGTAACAACAGCTGTATTTTTGAAAAATAGGGCATTTCTAATATTTTGTTTTGTAAAATAATCCTACAATACACTATATGTACATATCTCTTTTGTTTCAACTTCGTTCAGTTCAGTTTCTCATACCATGTCTGACTCTTTACTAACCCATGGGCTGCAGCACGCCAGACTTTCCAGTCCCTCACCAACTTCTGGAGCTTACTCAAACTCATATCCATCGAGTCAGTAATGACATCCAACCATCTCATCCTCTGTTGTCCCCTTCTCCTCCTGCCTTCAATCGTTCCCAGCAGCAGGGGTTTTTACAATGATTCAGTTCTTCGCATCAGTTGGCCAAAGTATTGGAGTTCAGCTTCAGCATCAGTCCTTCCAATGAATATCCAGGACTGATTTCCTTTAGGATGGACTGGTTTAATCTCCTTGCAGTCCAAGGGACTCTCAAGAGTCTTCTCCAACACCACAGTTCAAAAGCTTCAGTTCTGGGGCACTCAGCTTTCTTTATAGTCTCACACACGTATATGACTACTGGAAAAACCATAGCTTTGAGTAAACAGACCTTTGTTGGCAAAGTAATGTCTCTGCTTTTTAATATGCTTTCTAGGTTGGTCATAGCTTTTCTTCCAGGGAGAAAATGTTTTTTAATTTCATGGTTCCAGTTGCCATCTGCAGTGATTTTGGAGACCCCCAAAATAAAGTATATTACTCTTTCCATTGTTTCCCCATCTATTTACCACGAAGTAACAGAACCAGATGCCAAGATTTTCGTTTTTTGAATGTTGAATTTTAAGTCAGTTTTTCCACTCTCCTCTTTCATCTTCATCAAGAGGCTCTTTAGTTCCTCTTCAATTTCTGCCATAAGGGTGGTGTCATCTGCATATCTGAGGTTATTGATATTTCTCCTGACAATATTGATTCCAGCTTGTGCTTCATCCAGTCCAGCATTTCTCATGATGTACTCTGCATATAAGTTAAATAAGCAGGGTAAAAACATGCAGCCTTTATGTAGTCCTTTCCCAATTTAGACCAGTCCGTTGTCTCATGTCTGTTTCTAACTGCTGCTTCTTGACCTGCATACAGATTTTTCAGGAGCCAGTAAAGGCAGTCTGGTTTTCCTGTCTGTCAAAGAATTTTCCACACTAAGTTGTGATCAACACAGTCAAAGGCTTTGGCCTAGTCAATAAAGCAGTAGTAGATATTTTTCTGGAACTCTCTTGCTTTCTTTACGATCCAACGGATGTTGGCAATTCGATCTCTGGTTCCTCTGCCTTTTCTAAAACCAACTTTAAGATCTGGAAGCTCGCAGTTCACATACTGCTGAAGCCTGGCTTGGAGAATTTTGAGCATCCCTTTGCTAGTGTGTGAGATGATCATATGGGTGCATATTTCGAGCATTCTTCGGCATTGCCTTTCTTTGGGATTGGAATGAAAACTGACCTTTTCCAGTCCTTTGGCCATTGCTGAGTTTTCCAAATCTACTAGAATTTTAAATAGCTCAACTGGAATTCCATCACCTCTACTAGCTTTGTTCGCAGTGATGCTTCCTAAGGCCCATATGACTTTGCATTCCAGAATATCTGGTTGTAGACAAATTATACATATCTTATGTTTTACAAACCATAAAATATAATACATTTTATTGCTTTGAAAAACTGCAAATATGATCCTTTAGGATGGACTGGTTTAATCTCCTTGCAGTCCAAGGGACTCTCAAGAGTCTTCTCCAACACCACAGTTCAAAAGCTTCAGTTCTGGGGCACTCAGCTTTCTTTATAGTCTCACACACGTATATGACTACTGGAAAAACCATAGCTTTGAGTAAACAGACCTTTGTTGGCAAAGTAATGTCTCTGCTTTTTAATATGCTTTCTAGGTTGGTCATAGCTTTTCTTCCAGGGAGAAAATGTTTTTTAATTTCATGGTTCCAGTTGCCATCTGCAGTGATTTTGGAGACCCCCAAAATAAAGTATATTACTCTTTCCATTGTTTCCCCATCTATTTACCACGAAGTAACAGAACCAGATGCCAAGATTTTCGTTTTTTGAATGTTGAATTTTAAGTCAGTTTTTCCACTCTCCTCTTTCATCTTCATCAAGAGGCTCTTTAGTTCCTCTTCAATTTCTGCCATAAGGGTGGTGTCATCTGCATATCTGAGGTTATTGATATTTCTCCTGACAATATTGATTCCAGCTTGTGCTTCATCCAGTCCAGCATTTCTCATGATGTACTCTGCATATAAGTTAAATAAGCAGGGTAAAAACATGCAGCCTTTATGTAGTCCTTTCCCAATTTAGACCAGTCCGTTGTCTCATGTCTGTTTCTAACTGCTGCTTCTTGACCTGCATACAGATTTTTCAGGAGCCAGTAAAGGCAGTCTGGTTTTCCTGTCTGTCAAAGAATTTTCCACACTAAGTTGTGATCAACACAGTCAAAGGCTTTGGCCTAGTCAATAAAGCAGTAGTAGATATTTTTCTGGAACTCTCTTGCTTTCTTTACGATCCAACGGATGTTGGCAATTCGATCTCTGGTTCCTCTGCCTTTTCTAAAACCAACTTTAAGATCTGGAAGCTCGCAGTTCACATACTGCTGAAGCCTGGCTTGGAGAATTTTGAGCATCCCTTTGCTAGTGTGTGAGATGATCATATGGGTGCATATTTCGAGCATTCTTCGGCATTGCCTTTCTTTGGGATTGGAATGAAAACTGACCTTTTCCAGTCCTTTGGCCATTGCTGAGTTTTCCAAATCTACTAGAATTTTAAATAGCTCAACTGGAATTCCATCACCTCTACTAGCTTTGTTCGCAGTGATGCTTCCTAAGGCCCATATGACTTTGCATTCCAGAATATCTGGTTGTAGACAAATTATACATATCTTATGTTTTACAAACCATAAAATATAATACATTTTATTGCTTTGAAAAACTGCAAATATGTGAATATATTGAGGGACTTGAAAATTCATATCATTTGCTACATAGCATCTAGTTTGGGCATTACTATCATTTTTTATTTAGGGGTGGGATGGAGAGGTGGGAAGGAGTCGCAAGTGTTTGGAAAAATATATGTGTGTGTGTGTGTGTGTGTGTGTGTGTGTGTGTGTGTGTAGTTATGACTGATTCCTGTTGTTGTAAGGTAGAATACACATTATAAAGCAATTATCCTTCAATTAAACAAAAACAGAATGAAATGATAAAGAGAAATAAAGAAAACCTCACCAGCCATAAATCACATAAAAAATATATTAAAATTTAACAAGAGCAAAACATCAGATGTCTGATTGACATCTGTGCCAAACATCAATCTGTGTGTTCCTTTAACAGGTATAATACTAAAGCAGATAAAAAAGATGGCATCAAATGACACTGATGCATTTAAGCTAGTTTTAAAGATGACTTGAAATCTCATTAGCAGCTAGTGACAAGAAGGGCACTGAACCACACTAATTGTAGATGTAAGGAATGAGATGAAAGGTCAAACATGCAGAGTGAAGTCCACAGTCTGGTTGAGAGAAGAAACAGTAGCAAGCTGCTAACTTTGGCTTATTCCTTGCCTTCAGAACCTGCACTCTACGATAAGCAAACCTAAATCCAATATTTGATTAACCTTATTCTCTGAAATCACTAAATATCTAGAATACTGAGTTGCATTTACATTAAAAAAAAATGGTGGTAGCAGTCATCTTGGTGATAATGTATATGTGCACAGAGTATAAACGTGTGTTTACATGTGTATGTATATGCTGTGACATCTGTGTGTAAAATCTGCCTTTATAGCTATCATATTGCATAAATTTTATCTAGCCTATAAGACTAAATTATTTTTTAAAAACTTCTGTTTCATAAATAAAGCTAAAATGTTAGATATTTAATGAACTATGTGAGAATAGGAAATTTCCCCTTTTCTAACTCTAGTGGTTTTCAATTGCCTGTCTGAAAAAAATAAGGGAAGTGAAAAAGAAAAGGTTAGTGCTTTTGATTCAGATGGTCTTGAGAGTAAGTAATTCTAAATTTAACTGAGTGACAAAATAGCAAAAATGTATATGTGAGCAATAGAAAACATAACTGATTTTAAAATGACAACTGCTTTATCTAAAGTTTGGAAGCTTAGAAATGCAAATACATCCAGTTTAAAACTCCTCTGAATGGAAACCAAAGGAAGCATGTGGAATATCATTAAATGGTTTAGCACTTTTAAAAGGAAAATAGAAAATATTTGTTTTACTACTGAATTATACTTATTGCAATGATTTTTTTTCAGTTGAAGAAAAATTGATTTTTAGAGATAAATGTTAACAACCATAAGTTCACAGGAACATATAACTCGAGGTCATTGTTCTTTAAACTACTGTATGTCACAATTTGTTTTCAGTTTAGGTATTCTCAAATATATTTGACTGGAAACCAGTCAAACTTAAAGGAAATTAACTCTGAATATTCATTGGAAGGATTGGTTCTGAAGCCTCAATAACTTGGTCAGAAGAATTATTGAAAATCTAAATAAGTAGAGGAGCATACCATATTTAACAAATTAGAGAGTCAATGTAGTTAAAACATAAATTTTCCCCAAATTGATCAATAAGTTTCTGTAATCAGAATAAAAATTCTGGAAGAATTTTTTTTAATGTGAGGATTGATGAACTAATTATAATTCTTATAAAAATGTTTATAGATTAGACAATGAAATTATAAATAAAAGCAAATTGGAAAAGGTTTATATAATTTGATTTTCAAGCATTATTACAAGGCTATACTAATCAAAACAGCATGGTACTGATAAAAGGGCAAAATAGACAAAAGGAACAGAATAGAGCCTAGAAAAAGACTAATTATATATTTTCAGATGATTTTCGAGAAAACTGGGAAACAAATTCACTGGAAAAGGGAAATATTTTCAAGAAATGGAACCCCGAGATGTTTTCAGAAGGGAAGAGTGAAATATTAGCTCATCCTTATGCAAAAAAATAACTCTAAATCGCTAAGTGCATCCAAGACATAAACTGAAAGGCTAAAACTGTATAATTTTCTAGAATGAATCATAGGTGAAAAAAAATCTCTGCAAATTTGGAGTAGTACCAAATCATCTCTGACTCTCTCCTTAACAACAACCAAGTTACTGAAAAATAAGATTCAGTGCTTTGAAACTATGGTCCAAGAATGATAATTTATATAAAATTCATTACTAACCATACTATAATAAAATAGAACAGCTCAGCAGTGGAGGAATAGGTGGCCAAAGATGATTAATACTATATTCATTTTTCCTTTTGTTAAATCTGTGTTCAATAAGTACATCTTATTTGTTTTTAATGCCTGATATTAAAAGTACTTTATTTATTTGAGTTGTACTCTTGGTTACTCATTGTAGAATATATGTATTCTGTAATTAGTTAGCCCAGACAGTCATTCTTTAGGTTCCTTTGAATTTCACTTTATGTTTCTATTCTAGCAAGTCTTGGTTGAATTTTCTTCTCTCTTTCCTACCAGGACAAATCAGATAGGAATAAGTATATCTCCCCTGAGTCCAGTAGCATTCTGAGTATTCTTATTAGAAATTTCAGTTCACTATATAAATTGTTATTTCAAGTGACCACTTTCTGTATCTTGAAGTGGGAGACCAAATTTCATACATATAAAACCCAGTGACTGGCACAGTGATTAACAGATAATATATGGTAAATAAATATTTTATTAGAAAAATGCTGTATTTCTAGAAAATTATTTATTTCTTTGTTATTTACACTTTTTCTACATTATTTACATTTTTTCTACCCTCAGACTGAAATGTGTTTATGGAAGTATAATTATTCTCAAATCCCTAATAATTATATTTGTCCTCCTAAATAATTTCCCTTGATTTACTCTAGCATTCATATATTTTTATTTTTTTCAGTAGCAAAGATTTCAGAGCAAACAGCATTTTATTGTCTCATATTAGGTTAAAGACTATGAGTTTTTAAAGGTTAATATCAGAGAACAAATTTGCAGCATATTATTTCAGTCCCTAACTTTGTATTGTGAATTGTATTCTAAAGAGCTAATAAATAAAAAAAGATAATGACTTGGTTCTTAGATTCTGGTCTACAAAAAACAAACAAACAATTAATGATAGGCTATGAGTAAGGTATTAGAATCTTTCACAGTTTAGTAAAGGATCAGAGTTGATCAGGGAGATAGAACTTGCATATTTTTCCTTGAAACCTATAACATATCTCTATATGCACAAAAGGAAGGATTTAGCATGCATGTAAAGAAAAATAAAGAGTCAGATTTATTTGCTTGGGCTCCAAAATCACTGTGGATGGTGACTGCAGCCATGAAATTAAAAGACTCTTGCTCCTTGGAAGAAAAGCAATGACAAACCTAGATAGCATACTAAAAAGCAGATATCACTTTGCCCACAAAGGTCAGTATAGTCAAAGCTATGGTTATTTCAGTAGTCTTGTATGGATGTGAGAGCTGGACAATAAAAAAGGCTGAGTGCCGAAGAATCAATGCCTTTGAACTGTGGTGCTACAGAGGACTCATGAGAGTCCTTTGAACTACAAGGAGACCAATCCAGTCAATCCTTAAATAAATCAGTGCTGAATATTCACTAGAAGGACTGATGCTGAAGCTGAATCTCCAATACTTTGACCACCATATGCAAAGAGACGACTCATTGAAAAAGACCCTGCTGATGGGAATGATTGAAGGCAGGAGGAGAGGGAGTGTCAGAGGGTAAGATAGTTGGATGGTATAACTGACTCAATGGACTTGAATTTGAGCCAACTCTGGGAGATGATGAAGGAAGGGGAAGCCTGGCATGCTGCAATCCATGGGGTTGCAGAATCAGACACGACTTAGTGACTGAACCACAACAAAGAAAACTCTATAAAACTTATAAAAATCTATCCGCAAAAGTCTAGAGAAGTCTAGTAAATTTATTAACTTTTGAAATCTGATAGACACCAAAGAGGACATCTGAACACCATAAATGTAAAACAATTTATCCTTTTCAGTGAAAAAGATGTTAGCTAATTATAGTGAAGAAAGTTCAGTTCAGTTGCTCAGTCGTGTCCGACTCTTTGTGACCCCATGAATCGCAGCATGCCAGGTCTCCCTGTCCATCACCAACTCCAGGAGTTCACTCAGACTCACGTCCATTGAGTCAATGATGCCATCCAGTCATCTCATCCTCTGTCGTCCCCTTCTCCTCCTGCCCCCAATCCCTCCCAGCATCAGAGTCTTTTCCAATGAGTTAACACTTCGCATGAAGTGGCCAAAGTACTGGAGTTTCAGCTTTAGCATCATTCCCTCCAAAGAAATTCCAGGTTGATCTCCTTCAGAATGGACTGGTTGGATCTCCTTGCAGTCCAAGGGACTCTCAAGAGTTTTCTCCAACACCACAGTTCAAACGCATCAATTCTTCGGCGCTCAGCCTTCTTCACAGTCCAACTCTCACATCCATACTTCTCCTCCTGCCCCCAATCCCTCCCAGCATCAGAGTCTTTTCCAATGAGTTAACACTTCGCATGAAGTGGCCAAAGTACTGGAGTTTCAGCTTTAGCATCATTCCCTCCAAAGAAATTCCAGGTTGATCTCCTTCAGAATGGACTGGTTGGATCTCCTTGCAGTCCAAGGGACTCTCAAGAGTTTTCTCCAACACCACAGTTCAAACGCATCAATTCTTCGGCGCTCAGCCTTCTTCACAGTCCAACTCTCACATCCATGGATGACTACAGGAAAAACCATATCCTTGACTAGACAAACCTTAGTCGGCAAAGTAATGTCTGTGCTTTTGAATATGCTATCTAGGTTGGTCATAACTTTTCTTCCAAGGAGTAAACGTCTTTTAATTTCATGGCTGCAGTCACCATCTGCAGTGATTTTGGAACCCAAAAAGATAAGGTCTGACACTGGTTTCACTATTTCCCCATCTATTTGCCATGAAGTGATTGGACTGGATGCCATGATCTTTGTTTTCTGAATGTTGAGCTTTAAGCCAACTTTTTCACTCTCCTCTTTCACTTTCATCAAGAAGCTTTTTGTTCCTCTTCACTTTCTGCCATAAAGATGGTGTCATCTGCATATCTGAGGTTATTGATATTTCTCCCAGCAATCTTGATTCCAGCTTGTGCTTCTTCCAGCCCAGCATTTCTCATGATGTACTCTGCATATAAGTTAAATAAGCAGGGTGACAATATACAGCCTTGACGTACTCCTTTTCCTATTTGAAAGCAGTGAAGAAAAGAATGTTTCAAATCAGATAAGATAGACCTTGATGATTTTAGCATTTAATAAAAATGACTATAGGATAAAGCCAAGCCTCAATAAGTAAACAGGTAAAGCAAGGGCCCTTAATCAGATTTTTAAAAAGTCAGTGTCTTTTATTCTCTTCTGTGAATTCTAGTATAAAATTATTTAGATTTGATATATATGTATAATTTAAGGCCCAATTAAGGAAAATATTAAGTGGAAAACACTTTTTGTTTGAAATTTCAAGAATAAGAATGCATATCAATGTTGGATATTTGGCTTTATTTTTACACTTCACTTCTCCCCATCAGAGGTGGAGGAAGTCATCTAATTGCTGAGTATAAGAAAGTGAATTTCCAATCTTTTAATACTTTACCCTTTATTCCATTTTTTTCCCCTTAGAAACTGACTTTTGAGAAGATAAAATATGTTTTGCACTGTTGCTCAGTCACATAAATAACATAGGAACAGATTATGCTTCTGAAAATGGGGAAGGCTTGTTCAATTCATTGTGCCTATCAGTGGGTAATCTATCTTATCTTGGCGTGTTCACTTATGTTCATGCTAAGTCGCTTCAATCATGTATGACTCTGCAACCCTATGGACTGTAGCTCACCAATACATAGGATTTTCCAGGCAAGAATACTGTAGTGGGTTGCCACACCCTCCTGCAGAGGATCTTTCTGACCCAGGGGTTGAACCCACAACTCTTATGTTTCCTGCATTGGAAGGAAGATTCCTTACCACTAGTGCTGTCTTTTATTCCCCTCAACTGTGTCTATTTTCCCATAAATATATATCGCATTCTCCAATATAAGCTTCACAAATTACAAAGAGGATATTTTGTTCTTCAATTACCTTACTTGGTTAAGTTGGTCTGAAACTTAAGTAGTGAAATGTGCTGATGTACTGAATGCCTTCACACCCAACAGTGGTTCATGAAGATGGTAGGGTTCCAGCCAAATGGAATTGTTTTAGAAATTGCAGGATGTTCAAATCAGTATTATTATTTCACAAATGAAGAATCTGGTATTTAAAGAGATTAGTTAATTCATGGAAGAACTATAAACTAAACTGGTTTATTGACCATCAAAGTCATGCATACTAAAGATCCCTTCCAACTTGCTATATTTGAAAATTCATGATCTCTAAATTCAGAAGATCTCATTTCTAGTTCCTTTTCTTATTACTTATTACAGCATTCAGTAATGCTGAATTTTGCAAAGCAATGCCTGAGTTCACAAATTTGTTCTAGAATAATAATGAGTACCCTATATTATTATTAGTTAAGCTCAGTCATGTCCAACTCTTTGTGACCCCATGGATTGTAGCCTGTCAGGCTCCTCTATTCATGGAATTTTCCAGGCAAGAATACAGGAGTGGGTTGTCATTTCCTTGTCCAGGGGATCTTTCAGACCCAGGGATTGAACCTGGGTCTCCCACGTTCCAGGCAGATTCTTTACTATCTGAGCCACTAGGGATGCCCAAACTATTGAGTAAATATCCACTTACCACATTATTCTCTAAAATTATTTTTCTAATCTGAATCACAACAATAAGTAAAATCTGAACTCAATGAATGAATATTTTAAAATATTAACAGCATTTAGCAATGCTAAAAGGTATTTTAATATATCATAAAATCTGAATTCATACTGTCATTATCAAATCACGTGCACTTTTAAATCTTTCACAGGTACCCTGTTTATCCTTTTCTATTTTTTCTTACCTTTACAAACCAGTTTCATATGCATTTACCCAGCAGTACTATTTTTGTTACTATGTTTGACAATCATTTTTGTAATGAACACAAATCATAGAAAATATTCCTTTTTAAGTAGAAATGTCTTATATTTTTAAATCTTACTCTCAATGAAATAGCTTGAAGAAAGTAGACAGGTTCAATGAAAAAGTATCATTTATTCATCCTTTTTTTCAGCTGTCAATCTTACCTGTGGGATGACTTTTCTGTTGATGTCTCTGCATACCTGATATATCCTTAATTCCAACTCTCATTGAAAACTTCACACTAAACTAAAAGATGTAATATCAAGGAAAGATCATGGAAGAAATCTAAGCTGAACATAACTAGTTTAAATAGCTCTGCAACTTCAAGACAATAGTCTAATAAGGGTGTTAAAAATATACAAAAACTAAAAGGCAAATTACTTAATAAATTATTTTGAAAAGTACCTCATCTAATTTAGATAATTTGTGTTATTTTTTAATTGTCTCATCAGCATTCTTTACTTAATGGTTAATCCAAAACAA
>SJYR01001172.1:468278-495519 GCA_006410655.1 Kobus ellipsiprymnus
TTATAAGAACACTGATTTTGCTTTGACATTTTTGTTTTTATTTTAAAATGATTGATCCACGTGGAATTTATTTTAAGCAATAATGCTTTAAAAAATTTAGCTATATATTACACATATGGGAAAAAAGAATAAGATGTTTCCTCAGTTTTATTGGATATGCTGTTGTTGATGATTTAAGCAACAACAAGAACAACAAGTTTTCATGCATTTATATGAAAAAGAAAAACAATAGAAATTGTATATCTGTAAGCAAATCTTTAGAGCAATTCAAAATGAATATAGGGAAAAATCAATAACATCATTTTTCTCAAAACTATACTGATTGAAACAAATGATTCAGGTATCATAATAAGTCAAAAACAATTAATGAAAATTCATTATGTTCTAAAAAAGAAGAAATTTGCTGGCATAGTGAGTGCAGCACTTGCTCAGCATCATCTTTCAGGATTTGAAATAACTCAACTGGAATTCCATCACCTCCACTAGCTTTGTTTGTAGTGATGCTTTCTAAGGCCCACTTGACTCCACATTCCAGGCTGTCTGGCTCTAGGTGAGTGATCACACCATCATGATTATCTGGGTCATAAAGATCTTTTTTGTACAGTTCTTCTGTGTTTTCTTGCCACCTCTTCTTAATATCTTCTGCTTCTATTAGGTCCATACCATTTCTGTCCTTTATTGTGCCTGTCTTTGCAGGAAATGTTCCCTTGATATCTCTAATTTTCTTGAAGAGATCTCTAGTCTTTCCCATTCTGTTGTTTTCCTCCATTTCTTTGCATTGATCACTGAGTCACAGAATAGGACTAATTAAAAAAAAAAAAGGACAATAATTGCAAACAGCTATCACATAAGCTGTCACAACACCTAAGCCATCACATAAGCTATCGCAATTGCCCACATATTTGGGCTTCCCTGATGGCTCAGTGATAAAGAATCTTCGTTCAAGGCAGGAGGCAACAGGTTTGATCCCTGAGTCGGAAAGATCCTCTGGAGAAGGAAATTGCAACTTACTTCTGTATTCTTGACTTCCCTGGTGGCTCAGACGGTAAAGCGTCTGCCTACAATGTGGGAGACCGGCTTCAATCCCTGGGTCAGGAAGATTTCCTGGGGAAGGAAATGGCAACCCACTCCAGTATTCTTGCCTGGAAAATTCCATGGACAGAAGAGCCTGGTAGTCTACAGTCCATGGGGTCGCACAGAGTCAGACACGACTGAGTTACTTCACTTTCTTTCCTTTCCCTCCATATTCTGCCTGGAGAATTCCATGGACAGAGGAGACTGGCAGGCTACAGCTCATGCAGTCAAAAATGTCAGACGCAACTGAGTGACTAACACACATCACATAAGATTATGCCAGGAAAATAAGTTAGTTATTTGCTTATTTGGCTCAGAAACAGCTGATATTTCACTCTACCCCCATTGCTCAGGAAAGGTAATTTATTAATACATTCTCTGTCCTTGAAACACTATTAGAATACACATATAATATTTTTCCACAACACACTATAGGTACAATTGTAATTTCATGCCTAAAATAAAAATTATATTTTGAGTTGATATAAGAAAATATGTTTTAATATAGATTGATGACATTTAATAAAACAATCATTAACATTAGTACCCATAATAGGATATGAAGAATAATATTATGCTTAACACAATTTACCTTATATGGAAATAGAAGAACACAGGAAATTAAGTCACTGACCCAAAATCACTAAATGATTTAAGAACTAAATTCTCATATGTTGACTCATTGCTGACCAGCATTTATTACATTTTTATGATAATTGCTATTTTTCAAGGAGGGTATGGCAACCCACTCCAGTATCCTTGCTCAAAGAATCCCCATGGACAGAGAGCCTGGCAGGCTGCAGTCATAGAGTCACAAAGAGTCAGACACAACTGAGTGACTAAGCACAGCACAGCTATTTTTCATGCATTAATTTCATTTTTCTCCTGAAGGACAATGGATAATAATGATCATTACTGTGTTATATATATCATCATGATAATCTATGTCTTAAAGTCCATGGGGAAAAAGATATAGTCCAGTGTGGGGGAAATACACATGTTTTGTAGATAATTGGGCTTACCAAATGAATAATTTTATCTTGTCAATTGAAAATAAAAGGCAAAATATTTCCACCTCATCCTTTAGTCCATCTGCCTTTCTCATGCTTTATTGCATCAACTGTTCCAGTCTTTCTCAGTTGTTTTTTACTTACAAAAAAATTACCCATATTCTTCTGTATTAACCTAAGAATCTCTGACATTTATATTGCTTCAGTGCTTATCTTCCTAGGTTAAAAACTGACAGCAAATATTGTCTGAATGCTGTCCTTCTGCCATCCCACTCATGTGTGACACCCATTTGTTATCCTGCTGGATACTGATGCAGCTCCCTGCTGTGAGTATTCAAAGACCTGTCCACCTTGAGGTTATGATGCAAAGTAACCTAGTCGTTTTGTATCCATCCATGTTCCTTTGGTCTCTGTCACTTCTCATGTATTCTGCTAACATGAGAGCTTGAGTTAAAATGAGATTATATTTGTGACCTGTATGCAATTTTTTATGATATTATTGATTGACTACTTCTAAACCAATGTGACTAGTAATCATAGTCATGACAATAATTTGTGACCAGAATAAAAAAAGAAGGAAATGGATGATTTTCTTACCATTGGAGCATCTTTTACTCTTTGCTGTTAATTGTGATCACATTGCTCATCCCAGTAGGTATTTCCCCGAGAGAAATACAGATAAACTAAGGGAACTGTAGCCCCTGGTGGGGCTTTATTTGTGCAGTTGTCTTGCTATCTATACAGTTGTCTTGCTATCTATACAGTTGTCTGTACAAATACAGTTGTCTTTGTATCTTTTGGGATTCAGGGTAAGAAAAACATGAGCCGTATTATATAAAGGTTCTTCACTTCAAGTTTATTAATGATCTGGCAACAAATAACTTTTTAAATCCAAATTGACTTAAAACATAATTTTTCACATTAACCTAACATTACAAGGCCAATTTTCCAATTTCAGTTGAACTTTAACATAAAAAAGCAATTATAGTGACAATAATAATAATAATTGTAAATAAGCATTGAACCAAGCTCTACGTCAAATGCTTTCCATAGATTATTTCACTGATGACCATTAGCCTACTGTTACTTATCAAGAAACTGAGAATAAGTTGTATTGAATAATTTATTCAAAATGATCATTTATCAGTAAAAATATTATCATTGGCTAAATCCATGAACAATTCCACAGACAGAATGTTCTGATAGTTTCTCAAGACAGGGAAGATGAAGCTTGGGAATAGCAGGTGTAACCTGTAAAAGTAGTGCCAACGCCTGGCTCTTCGGCATCCAGGCAAAAAGGGCCAAGGAAGCCGCAGAACAGGATGTTGAAAAGAAAACCTAAAGTGCTGTTGGCAACTTAACGATGAACCTGCAGTGTCCATGTGACCTTCCTTGTGTAAGGAGCCAGGGCCTGGGGGGGTGCCCTCCTTGAGGGGGACCTGGAGTGTGTCTGACCTTTGTTGCAACAGAGCTGTGAGGGAAGCAGCTTTGGTACCTGGGAGGCTTGTGCTTGGTGTTCTTGTCTGGACCCTCCAGCCCAGGAGGTGCTGTGTGTTCCTGTTACTATTAAAATACTATTTTCACATCTAAAAAAAAAAAAAAAAAGTAGTTTGGTCATTTTACACATAACAAAAGTAGACATTAGGAAAGTAAAGATCCTAACTATGTATCAAGATAACCAAAGTAAGTCATTACGTAAACAGAAGCTTGAGCAGACCTTGAATACTGGCTTTATAGAGGGAATAAATCAAGCTAGTTCCCTGACTTGCTAAATTGGGTTAAGCAATTATATATCAGGACAAAAATTAACAGGAAAAACTGCTGTTCTCCTCCACTATATTTATATGCTACAGCCTTTATGTACAGGCACTTAGTCAACTTGAACTGATACAAGCCTCCTGGAGTGTGGATCATGACTGTCTCAGAATCGATTTGTAACGAGTCCTATGTCTTTCAGTCACTTCTTTAATAATAACCATGTGTCATACATTAGACTAAGAGCTTTACACATATTTTCATATTCAGTTCTCAGAACAACCAGAAAAGGTAAATTTCCTTATCTTATTTTCACCTGAAAATAAGAAAACTTATGTTCCAGAAGTTAAGTAACTCATCCAAGAGCATCTTGCAGCTGGCATGTACCAACCCTGAATTTGAGTGGAATTGTTTCCGTACAGTCTTTGATCTTAGTAACCACTGTATAACACTTCCTCTTTAACTGCTGTGAAGCAAATCATTGTTATTCTGATAAACATATATTTTTGTCAAAACTATATACCATATTCTTTAGATACAAATAGTCACATGCATAAATAAATTTGATAACATACATTACTATAGAAATTTAGTTCCCTTTAGAAGGAAGAGTTATAATGATAGTCCATGAAGTTTCTAGACTATCAGACTCTCAATAAATATTGTTGTGGATTAGTTGCTCAGTTGTGTCCCTTCTCTGCAACCCCATGGACTGTAGCCCACCAGGCTCCTCTGTCAGTGGGGTTTCCCAGGAAAGAATACTGGGATAGGTTGACATTTCCTTTGCCACAATAAATATTGCATTATAATAACAGATCCTTTAACAACACAATATTTATCATCAGGCGGTTAAAAACCCAAACAGCAGAATTCACTTTAATGCTGCTTTATGCTAACAAGTTCTCTTTCGCATTTGGTTTTGATCCACATATATCGTCGCTGTTCAAACAGAAAGACAGATGTTACAGGATAATTCACATTTATAGTTAAATTTAATTTACACTATGCTGGGGTAAAAATATTTGACAAATTCCTTTACTTTTTTGAGTATATGGGGATTTATCAATCAGAAAGAAATTCTATCTAGAGTGACAAGTCTTTGCATAGATTAATCTAGAATACCTGCAGGGGGTGGGGGTAGGATTGGGGATGATCTGACCTGCTTTTTAATATTATAGTGATGTGTGACACAATTAAATAAAACTTAAATGTGAAGTTCCCCGGTCAGCTAAGGCAGAGGTTTTTTTGTTTTTTGTTTTTTTTGGATATAAAAACACTTGGTCTCTGTGTCAAGAGAAAGAGCTCCACGTTGCTGTGAAGCGCCCCTGGCAGTTGATAATGGAGAGCTGTTGGCAATGATTATGGAGGCAGATGCTTACCTGTACTCCTACAGTGTACAATCTTGGCTTGATGACAAGGTGAGGAGAAGGAGAAGCTGTCACAGAGTGGGGGCAACTGGCAGCTGAAACCCTAGCAGGGAAGGGTAAACTGGTCGCCCAGGGCTGCTTGCTTGACTGTGGCTGCTCTCATCAATCACGCCAACATATGCAGCTGCCTGAAAATAAACAGGCTTCTCAGACAGGAGACAAAATGTGGCAAATTAAAAGCCCAATAATTTAAACAAATCCATTTCCAGTTTCACAGCAAAGATGGATGGAGGAATTGTGCTGAGAGACCCAGACTCCTGATAAATTGATAAAAGTCAGTGATATATACAAATGCAGTCAGTTTAAACATGCCAATTGTGACATAAGATATCTGTATCAATTCTTTTAAAAGGTTGCTTTCTAAAAAATACAGGCATGGCATATTTTTAAAAAAATCTATCAATTAATATCTTCTAGACTTTTCTACATTTATGGCTTAAATAAACTTTGCAATTCTAGGTACCCTACTGAAGCATATGCCTTCTAGTTCTGTCCAAAGCCCCCACTGAAACCAGTGGGAATTTGGCTGTAACAATGACTGTATAATTATTCTTGTAGTGTTAAGATGACACTTTTTATTTTCATTTCCTTTTCCCTATTAATCTTTCTATTAGCTAATCTTGAAAATGTTTATTACAATATTGCTCCCATGTATTATTTCATCATCACAAACTCATTTAACTTTTTTGACTCTCTTTTAGGTTAATATTAGCCTAAGTTGACTCCTTCTTATATTTGTATATACATTATTCTTGTTCCAAATATTCTATTCTAATTCCTTAAAGTCCTGCAGCAATCCCCTATTTCGCATCAAGAAAACAAATTACTTGCTGTCCTTCCTTTGTTGGCTTAAAACAGACTTTTCCCTGGAACTCTTGACTAATAATCACAGATTCCCTAAGGTTAAATGATGATGAACTCCACCATTAGAGACTTAGTCACTTTCACTCCTCGTTAGCACCTCTCTTCTTGAGTCTATTCTGTATCCTTCATCTAATTTAACTTTATCTAAAAGTACCAAAGAGCTCATGTCCTTCTCACTGATGTGTTGCTTAGTATTCATATGCTTCTGATTGCTACACAGTGTCCTCCAGAGCACTGAGGGGTCTGATGAGACAATATCAGAAGGTGGTGATTTTCTTTTTCAAATCTGACAGTGGTGCAGAAATTAGAGAAAGAAGAAACTAGCCTGAGGTCAGTGTAATTCTCTCGACTCTCAGACTCATCTCCTTACACAGGTGGCATTACAGCTGCTGCTATGTCTGCAGGGGAATCAGATTTGCTGGCAGTCCCTTTCACAGCTGGCGGCCGGATGCAGGGACATGACAATCAGGTTCGACACAGCTAAACGGGGAGCATCCACCTTGCCTTCAAATATCTGCTTCTCTGCAACCCGCACTACAAGATGGTTTACTTTTGTTTTTGCTGCTGTTGCTGTTGTCTTTTTAATCATAGCTGAGAGTTCAAATTTCTCCTCACCTAGTAAATTGCTTAACGATCTGTCATCCCATTTCACCAACTCTCTCCACCTCAGGGACAAATAGACATTACTTAGAAATGAATTTAGCTCAAGATTTTTAATGATTTTGAAGTGAACAGTTCTTTTTACGCTTTCTTTTGAATTTGTAATAGCTTGGGGATAATAATATATCCCCAAGATAAAGACGTTGGATTTTAGTACAGTGGCATTTCACCATAGCAATTACTGTAAGAAGCTATGGAAAAAATCTGTATTTTGGGCAAGGGAAAGAAGAGATGAATTCAGTAACTAAGACAATGACAATGGCATTTTTGCAACATCCAAAGGTAATACACATACATACGGGTACTCTAGTTTTATTTATTGTCTTGGACATCTTCCTAGTACATATATATCACAGATTCTTTATTGGTTACATTGGATTTCATCTCACTGTCAGATGGTTGCTATATTCATTTTAGAATCCTGGGAATAATTGTCATAAGCACATTGACAGACAAGATTTTTTTCAGCCCTCTAATTCAGTACTAGTGGTAATCTGGGTTTCACAAATCTGTCCTTTATCACAATTTTCCTTTGACTTCAAAGAATGTCCACGGCCCATGTACACTCTAAGCTTCATTAACTCTGATGGCCCTGCCATATGCTTACAACCAAAAGGATATTATGCACATAACTTAGCCCAGGCACAGGTTAACGCAGTTACTAAGTGGTGACTTGCATATCACCTTCTATCTCTAGACACTTCAGCATAAGCATTTTTGCCACATTTTGCATGACATATAATAAAAAACTCATGAACTGGCTCTAAGCTACAGTGCATAAAATCCTACTATAATTAATTAGTGTTGTTATAGCAACACCTTTGATAGTATTGCTTAACACCCAAAGGATGCAGTGGTGTGGGGTAAAGCACCTAAAAAATAATTTTGTCAATTTAATCTTAAACCATTCTCATCCTACTGTCTTTTTTTCCCTTTATTTTAATCAGTCCCCCCTTTATTTATATCTCTCCCTTTTTGCAGAAATTGACTAGTCAAATCTCAACAAAGCAGCAGCTCTCAATATCAGTTTGTTTGAATATTGAGAAGCTAGCACTAGTTGTTGTTGTTTTTGTCATAACAAACAAACAGTATTTACTCTAGTTAAAATTAGCTTTTTTATTTATCATGATTGCAATATAGCAGGAAACAGCATGCCACCTTTTATTACCAGTAGTCATTTCCCTGTATCCATGGTGCACCATTAGAAGAAAAATAGCATTTTTTAGTAACAAAATCTATGGGACTACCTGTACTTGTTATTGTATTTATAGAAAGAAAAAAATCTGAGTTGGAAAGAAACTTATAGGCTATTTAGTGTAGCCCTTCTAATTTATATGTTGAGAGACAAGGAGAAAGAAATATCCAGAGATCTCATAGGTAGTTAGCCCCAGAACTGGAATGTGAACCAAGGTCTCTGTCTTCCCTAATCAGTACATTTACTGTATAATCAGTATACACCAGATTACAAATGGCCTTCTATTACACAATTCTAACACACAGCATCATTTTTAAAGATATAAATTTAAGGAAAGCTGTATGATAATGCTAGCTTAAGTGCATGATAATCTTGCTTATCTGGTGGTAGAAAAACTATGCTAGTGAATCAATGCATAAGATATCTGTCTCTATACTAAAGTGGGATGAATTTCAAGTGAAATTGAGTATGAGAGAGGAAAAAAAGTCTGGAACAGGCAGGAACACTTCAGCATTGGGAGAGTTTGAGAATACATGAAAGTAGAACTCTTGCCATATTAGAAGACTCAGGGAACTCTAGAGAATGGCTGCACGTGAATGTTGGCAGAGCTCTGAGGCTAGGAATCTGAGAAGGTGCAACACATTGTGAGAGCCAACAGGCAGGATCCTGGAGCTGACATCACAGTAGAACTAACAGAGGTGGGAGATGGAGTTAGAGATTAGCAGGCATAAACTAGTAGATATAGGATGGATAAACAAGGTCATACTGTATCACATTGGGAACTATATTCAATATCCTATGATAAACCACAATGGAAAAGAATATGGAAAGGAATATATATATATATACATACATATAACACATATATATACATATATATAACACACATATATACATATACATAACACACATATATATGCATATATATAACACACTATATACATATATATAACACACACGTGTATATATATATATATATATATAAAACACTTTGCTGTACATGAGAAATTAACACATTGTAAATCAACTATACATCAGTAAAAATAAAAATTAAACACAACAATAAAATAATAGAATCCTTGGAATTGGGATTCAAAGAGGCCAACAGTGAAATAAAAGCCCTAACCAATTTCCTTGCAATAGCAGGTCCTGGCAACATATCAGAGCTCTATACAGGGTTGATAGAATCCACCACATAATTTGAGGGGCCCAAAGCAAAATTGTTCACTCCTTATTAGGAATTTCAAGATGGTAACAGCAGAGCTTTAAAGCAAATGTGAAGCTCTTCTAAATATTGGAAATCTGAAATATACAATTTATAAAATTTCTTGTAGCTAGAATTCTGCATATGACTTTGTTTTGCCAAATAGATGTATTCATAATTGATTAAAAAGCCAGAGGTAAGGCCAAGACTTCTGCCTATACTTTCATCACTCTAGTATTCTTGCCTGGAGAAACCCATGGATGGAGAAGCATGGTGGCCTATAGTGCATGGGGTCTCAAAGAGTTGGACACGATGGAAGTGACTTTTAGCATGCCTGCTTGCACCTTAAATCAAAATCATTGGTTCTGCTCTCCAGCTGCCTTGCTATCTAGAAGCAAGTGTTAGAGTGGTGAAGCTTTCACTTTAATCATAATGCAAGAGGTTGCTTCAGAGTATTTACTCTGCTAGCAGATTATTGTTGAGTTGTATTAGGAGTTAGTCAATGAGTTTCAGACTAGAATCTGCTGCCTCAACACTCCTAAAACTTTTGTGAGCCTCTAACGCCATAGATCTCTTCCTGTAGAAAATACCTATAATGGTTTTTGTTTTTCACTGAACCCCACATAGGTCAGTCTAATTTAGTTGATTCTAAAGTTGGGGGTAAAGGTTTCCCAGCAATAACTTTGCAACAGAGATTCTGGTAAGCTTTTTTAATGTATAAGCATACAATGTATGCACATACAATATATAAGTGTACAATGTCAATTTACATTCTCAAAAATGTATTGATGGCCAATGACAGAAAGGACAGGGAGGTTTTTAAAAGAAGCACATCTCTCATACTAGGTATATAATTTTCTAGGGCTGCTGTCATGAACTGTGACAAATTTGGGAGCTTAAAATAAGAGACATACACTCTCTCAAATCTCAAGGGCAGAAGACTAAAATCAAGGTTCAATAGGGTTGCTTTTTCTCAGAGGCTCTGAAGGAGAATCAGTTTTATGTCTCTTTTATATGAGTGAGTGCAGGCAACCTGTGGCCGTCCTGAATATGGAGATGCATCACTCCAGTCTCTTCCGCCATTTTCATATGGTCATCTTCCTTTTGTGTCTGTGTCTTTTCCAGAAGCTCCGGAAGTTGGTGATGGACAGGGAAGCCTGCGTGCTGCAGTCCATGGGGTCGCAAACAGTCAGACATGACTGAGCAACTGAACTGAACTGAGTAGAGTCCACATAATTTATGTTGATTTGAGTACTAAAGAAAAACATTAGGCTATATGAATCACTATGGTATCTCCATCTCTAATGGTAAATTATTTTATTCCTGTTTTATCTTCAAAATGTTTTTGTGTGTAATATTTTGTTTTTATTTTTACTACAATCTTATGAAACAAATAGACACTAAAGTCCCCCACCCTGGCAAAAATTTTAGTGAATTTGAGCAAATTGTGTACGAAAAAAATATGTGGATGAAGGGAAGATACCATGATACACTAGATACCATGGTGAGAGAATGCATCTCATCTTCTCTCTTATTAGGCCTAATAGCCAGAGAGAACCAGATGATCTTTCCATGCCTCTTTTCTTATTTGACTTAACAAATTATAATTAATATCATCAATTAAGTACACTATTACTTGAAACTAAACTGAAGTAATTCATAAATTAATGTTTTTGAAACATAAAAATATCCACCTAATTGCCTTTGATTATATTATCCTTCCAATGCTGACAAACACTGCTTCCAGTCCTAAGTAATCAGTAAGCATAACTTATTTATCACACCAAATATAGAGAAATATTCTAAACTAGAGGCAGCAAAGGAGTGAAGTGAATAAAGACAGAGATAGGGCCTTACCTGAAATGTACTAGGAATCCCCTTTACTCACTTCACTCACTTATAGCTTTCTCTGCTATAAGTTGTCAACGAGTCCCAAAGTATCCTTAAAGCACCTGGTATGTATCCTTCTTGAAATCTGTAAATTTACATTAATTGGCAGTCTGTCTCTTCTCCTTGACTATGACTGAACTGAGAGTAGAAATCTAATTGTTATCTATCCATCTAACCATCTATCTTTCACTCTTTATTCCTTCTCTCCCTTTCTCCCATCTTTCCTTTCTACTTGGGTACACTTGATAACTAATATAATGCTTAGCTTTGGGATGGTAATTCTGAAACTGTAATATTTATTGGAACCATTTGGAGGTGATTTTAATAATCCCACCAGCATTTAGTAGGACTAGAGTTGCACATCTGTGAGTTACCAGTTCTAATAAGTTTATAGATGATTTCAATGCTGGCTTAATGGGGACTACACATTGAGAACAATGCTCTAGCTTATAGACAGTTGACAATAAATATTTACTTAATAAAAAATTAGACTCCTATACTAGTGTGCCCCACACTGCAATTTCTTCCATTGCTGATGGAGGCTTTGGTCAATTTGATGATCAACTCTACTAATTGCTTTTAATGATTTCTGTGAGAAGGCATTGGATTAAATATATCTGTCTTTCATGTAGACTTTATGTACATGTCTGTCTTTTATGTAGAATTCACAGTACTTAGTAAGATAATATCAGACTTAAGTTAGATAAATAGATTTATTTTATAAGATCAAGGGAAAATTATAAAAATTATCCTCAAAGGTCTATGAGTTTATTTAAAAATAGCCATGAAAGGTAATAAATCTAAACATATAATTTTCACATTCTTGCTTCCATTAATGTGTTTCTGATTTGTTTCCCTATGAAACTTGAATATCAGGCTAGCAACACCTGCTGTAAGTTTGTTGGTTCTTGTTTACTAAGCAAAGCTCTTGATCTTTGCCTTTTAAACAGTTCATTCAGTAAGCAGAGAGAGAAAATTCAAGTTTTATTAGACCAGGGCTAATATATTCAGTGCTAACAAAGCCAAGAAAATAAATCCCATTTCAAAATTTTCATTGAGGAGCCAATTGCTAAATATTCATTTCCACAATATTTTAAATTTGTGTATTTACATATGAATAGTAAAACTGGCCATCAATAATTATGCATAACCTGACCCAATGATTGAAGTCATGATATTCAGCAAACATAGACTACCATGTGAGATCCAAAATTCAAATTCTCACCATGAATTACATTACAATTATTGGTTCATAAGGACTAGAGAAAACTAAACATGTTTGGAATTTCTAAAGGACTTTTCATGAAAAATGAAGATAAACTCAACCTTTTCCCCTCTGATTTTATTTATTATTTTTCTTCAAGCTATTTTACATTCTAAATGAAATCTCTGTTGATTCTTAGATACTCTTTGAGAATAGCTTACTTTCTCATTAAGAGCTGACTTATTAAGAATTTGGTTCTTGACTTGTGCTGCATAAGAATCACCTGCAGGACTTGTTAAATCAGAGTGTTGGGACCCAATAACAGATTTTAATTCACTAGGTCTGGGGTAGGGGCAAGATATTTTGCATTTCTAACCAGTTCCCAGATGATCTTGATGATGCTAGGAGATGAATTCTGAAAAATATTCACAGCTTGTGTTATAAATGGGAGCACTTTGCTTCTTAATTATCATGTTTGTACAAATCTTTGCACAAATTTTGCTCTTTTACTATTTAATTTTAAAATTATTTTTTGGATACAGCTGGTTTTCAATGGTGTGTTAGTATCTGCTGTACAGCAAGGTGAATTACTTATCCAGCAAGGTGAAATCAGTTTTCAGATCAGTTCAGTCAATCAGTCATGTCCAACTCTTTGAGATCCCATGGACTGCAGCAAGCGAGGCTTCCCTGTTCAACTCCCAGAGCTTACTCAAACTCATGACCACTGAGTCAGTAATGCCATTCAACTATATATCCTCTGTCATCCCCTTCTCTTCCTGCCTTCAATCTTTCCCAGCATCAGGGTCTTTTCCAGTGAGTCAGTTCTTCACATCATGTGGCCAAAGTATTGGAGATTCAGTTTCAAAATCAGTCCTTTCAATGAATATTCAGGCAGGACAGATTTCCTTTAGGATGGACTGGTTGGATCTCCTTGCAGTCCAAGGGAATCTCAAGCGTCTTCAACACCACAATTCAAAAGCATGGTCAGGATGGGGAACACATGTGCACCCATGGCTGATTCATGTGAATGTATGGTGAAGACCAACACAATATTGTAAAGTAATTAGCCTCCAATTAAAAAAATAAAATAAAAAGAAAATCTACATGCAGAAAAAAAAAAGCATCAATTCTTTGGCACCCAGCTTTCTTTATAGTCCAACTCTCACATCCATACATGACTACTGGAAAAACCGTAGCTTTGACTAGATGAACATTTGTTGGCAAAGTAGTGTCTGTACTTTCTAGTATGATGTCTATATTGGTCATAGCTTTTCTTCCAAGGAGCAAGCATCTTTTAATTTCATGGCTACAGTCACCATCTGCAGTGATTTTGGAGTCCAAAAAAAATTAAGTCTCTCACAATTTCCATTGTTTCCCCCATCTATTTGCTATGAAGTGATGGGACTAGATGTCATGACCTTAGTTTTTTGAATGTTGAGTTTTAAGCCAAATTTTTCACTCTCCTCTTTCACTTTCATTAAAAGGCTCTTTAGTTCTTTGCTTTCTGCCATAACGGTGGTATCATCTGAATATCTGTGGTTATTAATATTTCTTCCAGCAATCTTGATTCCAGCTTGTGCTTCATACAGCCTGGCATTTCTCATGATGTACTCTGCATGTAAGTTAAATAAGCAGGATGACAATAAATAGCCTTGACGTACTCCTTTCCTGATTTGGAACTGGTCTGTTGTTATCAGTTACAATTTGAATCAGTTATATGTATACATATACCCACTCTTTTTTAGATTCAATTCCCATATAGGTCATTATAAAATGTTGAGTAGTGTTCCCTGGGTTCACTATGTAGTGGGTTCTTATTAGTGCTTTATAGTGGGTTCTTATTAGTTATTGACTTTATATATAAGAGTATGTCTATGTCAGTCTCAGTCTCCCAATTTATCCCTTCCCTCTCCTTTCCCCACTGGTAACCATAAGTTTGTTTTCTACATTGATGACTATATTGCTGTTTGTATATAGGATCATGTGTATATATATTTTACATTCCAAATATAAGCAATGTCATAAGACTTTGAAATTAGTCTGACTTATTTCACTCGGCATGACAATTTCTGTGTCCCTCTATGTTAGTGCAAGTTACAGTATTTCATTTTTATGGCTAAGTAATATTCCATTGTATATATGTACCACAACTTCTGTATCTATTGCTCTGTCAGTAGACATGTAGGTTGCTTCTATGTCCTGGCTATTGTGAATAGTCCCTCAGTAAACATTGAGTACATATATCTCTTCAAATATGGCTATATCTGGATATGTGCCCAGGAATGGGCCTGTTGGATCATGACATACTTTATTTTTAATTTTTTAAGGATCCTTCATACTCTCCTCCATAGTGGCCATGCCAATTTTCATTCCCATCAAAAGTGTAGGTGCATTCCCTTTTCTCCACAGCCTTTCCAGCATTCCATTGTTTGTAGATTTTTTTGATGATGGTGATTATTGGAAGTATGAGTTGACATCACTTTATAGTTTTGATTTGGATTTCTCTAATAATTATTGATATTGGGCATATTTTCATGTGTTTTTTAGCCATCTTTATGTCTTTGGAGAAGTGTCTATTTAGACTTTCTACTAATTTTTATAGGGTTGGTTTTTTTTTGTTTTTTTTTTTTTTTAAATGTTGAACTGCCTGAGCCATTTGAATATTTTGGAGATTAATTCCTTGTTTATCACTTTGCTTGCAAATATTTTCTCCCATTCTGTTAGGTTTTTTATATGTTTGTTTGTTTTGTTAATGATTTCTTTTTCTGTGCAAAAGCTTTTAAATTTAATTAAGAGCCATTTATTTACTTTTGTTTTCATTTTCATTACTCTAAGAGATGGATCAAATTATCTTCCTGAAAAGTATGTCAAAGAATGTTCTGCCTATGTTTTCATCTGTTTTATAATGTCTGACCTTACATTTAGGTCTTCAGTCCATTTTTAGTTTGTTTTTGCTTATGGTGTTAGAGAATGTTAAATTTCATTCTTTTATATGTATCTGTCTATTTTTCCTAGCACATTTATTGAATACACTGTTTATTCTCCATTGTATATTATTTTCTCTGTAATATATTATGTGACCATAGGTGTGTGGATTTATCTCTGGACTTTCTCTCCTATTTCATTTATCTGTACTTCTGTTTTTGTGCCAGTGCCATGCTGTTCTGATGGCTACAGCTTTGTAGTATAGTCTGAAGTCAGGGAGACTGATTCCTCCAGCTTTGTTTTCTTTCTTAAGCTTGCTTTGGCTATTTGTGATCTTTTGTGTTTCCACACAAATTGTAAACTTTTTGTTCTAATTCTGTGAAAAAATGCCATTGGTAATTTGATAGGGATTGCACTGAATCTATAGATTACTTTGAGTGGTATAGCCATTTTGACAGTATTGATTCTTCCAATCCAAGAACATTGTATATCTCTCCATCTCCTTGTATCATCTTTAATTTCTTTTGTTATTATCTTATAGTTTTCTAAGTGCAGGTCTTTTGCTTCCTTAGGTAGGTCTATTCCTAGTTATATTATTCTTCAGGATGTGGTGGTAAATGATATTACTTTCTTAATTTCTCTTTTTGATCTTTCATTGTTAGTGTATAGGAATGCAAGCAAATTCTGCGTATAAATTTTGTTTACTTGCAACTTTCCCAAATTCATTTATGAGCTCTAGTAGCTTTCTGGTAGCATCTTAAAGATTTTCTATGTATAATATCATGTCATCCGCAAGCAGTGACAGTTTTGCTTCTTTTTTCTTTTTGCAATTTGCATTCCTTTTATCTCTTTTTCTTCTCTGATTGCCATAACTAGGACTTCAAAAATTATGCTGAATAAATGTGGAGACAGAGGACATCCTTGTCTTATTCCTGATATTAGAGAAAATGCTTTCCATCTTTCACTGTTGAGAAAAACTTTGGTTATGCATTTTATGTATTCGCTGTATATAGCCTTTATTATGTTGAAGTATATTCCTTCTATGTGCACTCTATGGAGAAATTTTATCATAAATGGGTGTTGAATTTTATCAAAAGCTTTTCCTACCTCTATTTAGGTGATCATATATCTTTTATTTTTCATTTTGTTAATATTCTTCATTTTGTCTATAATTGATTGATTTGCATAAGTTGAAGGATCTTTGCATCCCTGGGATAAATCCCACTTGATCATAGTACATGATGGTTTTAATGTGTTGTTGGATTACGATATTTTCTTAAGGATTTTTGCATCTATGATCATCTGTGTTACTGTCCTCTAATTTTCTTTCTTTGTGTGTGTGTTATCTTTATCTGGTTTTGGTATCAGGGTGATGATCACCTCATAGAATGAGCTTGAGAATGCTCCTTCTTCTACATTTTTTTTCTTTCAGAATAGTTGAAGAAGGGTAGTTTTTTTTTTTTTTTTTTTCAAATGTTTGATAGAATTCACCTGTGATCCTTCGGGTCCTAAACTTTTGTTTGTTGGAAGCTTTTTAAATTGCACTTTCAATTTCATTATTTCTGACTGGTCTGTTCACATTTTCTCTTTTCTCCTGATTCAGTCTTGAGAGATTGTACCTTTCTAAGAATCTGTCCATTTCTCTAGGTTCCATTATATTGGCATATATTTGCTTATGGTAGTTTCTTGTGATTATTTATATTTCTATGCTGTCAATTGTAACTCCTTTTTTATTTATAACTGTATTGATTTGAGTTCTCTCCCTTTTTTCTTGGTTAATCTGGCTAAAGGTTTACAATTTTTTTATCTTCTCAATGAACTAGCTTTCTATTTCATTGATTGTTGCTACTGTTTTTTTTTTTTCTATTCTCTTTTTATTCCTGCTCTGACCTTTATGATTTTTTTTTTCTTTCTACTAAGTTTAGGTTCTGTTTGTTCCTGTTTCTCTACCTGCTTTATGTCTAAGGCTAGGTTATTTATTTGGGATTTTTCTCACTTCCTGATATAAAATTGTATTACTATAAACTTCCCTTTTAGAACTATTTTTGTTGCATCTCATATATTTTTGGATTGTCGTGTACTTGTTTTCATTTGTCTCTGGATATTATTGCAATTTCCTCCTCGATTTCTTCAGTGATCCATTGGTTATTTAGTAATATATTGTTTTGCCTCAAGGTGATTTTTTAAAATTATTTATTTATTTTAATTGGAGGCTAATTACTTTACAGTATTGTGGTGGGTTTTGCCATAAATCAACATGAATCAGCTATGGGTGTGTATGTGTCCCACCATCCTGAACACCCTTCCCAACTCCCTCCCCACCATATCCCTTGGGTTGCCCCAGAGCATCAGTTTTGAGTGCCCTGCTTCATGCATTGAACTTGCACTAGTCATTTGTTTTACATATGGTAATATACGTGTTTCAATGCTACCCTCTCATATAGTCCCACCCTTGCCTTCTCCCCCCATAATCCAAACTCTGTTCTTTACATCTGTGATTGTGCTTTTTACAGGTTTTTTTTTTTTTTTTTTCTTTCCTGTAATCAATTTCTATTCTCACAGTGTTGTGGTCAGAAAAGATGGTTGATATAATTTCAGTTTTCTTAATATTTTTTTTTAACCAATGCTTCATTTGTGACCCCAAATGTGATCTATCCTGGAGAATATGTGCACTTGAGAAGAAAATGTGTTCTGCTGCTTTGGATGGAATGTTTATAGATATCAACCAGCCATGAAGAGATACTCCACATCTAAGGTCAGAGAAATCCAAGTAAGACGGTAGGCAAAGAGAGAGGGCACAAAAGGGAAGACTGACAAACCATAGCCACAGACAACTAGCCAATCTGATCACGTGGACCACTGCCTTGTCTAACTCAAAGAAACTAAGCCATGCCATGTGGGGCTCATGGTGGAGAGGTCTGAGAGAATCTGGTCCAGTGGGGAAGGGAAAGGCAAACCACTTCAATATTCTTGCCTTAAGAACCACATGAACAGTATGAAAAGGCAAAAAGATAGGACACTGAAAGATAAACTCCCCAGGTCAGTAGGTGCCCAATATGCTACTGGAGATGAGTGGAGAAATAACTTCAGAAAGAATGAAGGGATGGAGCCAAAGCANGATAGGATACTGAAAGAGGTACTCCCCAGGTCAGTAGGTGCCCAATATGCTACTGGAGGTCAGTGGAGAAATAACTCCAGAAAGGAAGAAGGGTTGGAGCCAAAGCAAAAACAATACCCAGCTGTGGATGTGACTGGTGATAGAAGGAAGGTCCAATGCTGTAAAGAGCAATATTGCATAGGAACCTAGAATGTTAGGTCCATGAATCAAGGAAAATTGGAAGTGGTCAGTTAGGAGATGGCAAGAGTGAACATCGACATTCTAGGAATCAGCGAACTAAGATGGACTGGAATGGGTGAATTTAACTCAAATGACTATTATATCTACTACTGTGGGAAGAAATCCCTTAGAAGAAATGAGGTAGCTATCATAGTCAACAAAAGAGTCTGAAATGCAGTACTTGGATGCAATCTCAAAAACAACAGAATGATCTCTGTTCGTTTCCAAGGCAAAACCATTCAATATCATAGTAATCTAAGTCTATACTCCAACCAGTAATGCTGAAGAAGCTGAAGTTAAACAGTTCTATGAAGACCTACAAGATCTTCCAGAACTAACACGCCAAAAAGATGTCCTTTTCATTATAGGGGACTGGAATGCAAAAGTAGGAAGTCAAGAGATACCTGGAGTAACAGGCAAATTTGGCCTTGGAATATGAAATCAAGCAGGGCAAAGGCTAATGGAGTTCTGCCAAAAGAATGCACTGGTCATAGCAAACACCCTCTTCCAACAACTCAAGAGAAGACTCAACACATGGACATCACCAGATGGTTGACACTGAAATCAGATTGATTTTATTCTTTGCAGCCAAAGATAGAGGAATTCTCTACAGTCAACAAAAAACACGACTGGGAACTGACTGTGGCTCAGATAAAACTCAGACTTAAATTGAAGAAAATGGAGAAAACCACTAGACCATTCAGGTATGACCTAAATCAAATATCTTATGATTATACAGTGGAAATGAGAAATAGATTTAAGGGACTAGATTTGATAGACAGAGTGCCTGATGAACTATGGGTGGATATTCGTGACACTGTACAGGAGACAGGAATCAAGACCATCCTCAAGAAAAAGAATAGCAAAAAAAGCAAAATGGCTGTCTATGGAGGTATTACAAATAGCTGTGAAAACTAGGAAAGTAAAAGCAAAGGAGAAAGGGAAAGATATACTCATTTGAATGCAGAGTCCCAAAGAATAGCAAGAAGAGATAAGAACGCCTACCTCAGTGATCAATGCAAAGAAATAGAGGAAAACAACAGAATGGGGGAGACTAGAGATCTCTTCAAGAAAATTAGAGATACCAAGGGAACATTTCATGCAAAGATGGGCTCGATAAAGGACAGAAATGGTATGGACCTAACAGAAGTAGAAGATATTAAGAAGAGGTGGCAAGAATATACAGAAGAACTGTACAAAAAAGATATTCACGACCAAGATAATCAGGATGGTATGATCACTCACCTAGAGCCAGACATCAATGTGGAGTCAAGTGGGCATTAGACAGCATCACTACGAACAAAGCTAGTGGAGGTGATGGAATTCCAGTTGAGTTATTTCAAACCCTGAAAGATGATGCTGTGAAAGTGCTGCACTCAATATGCCAGCAAATTTGGAAAACTCAGCAGTGTCCACAGGGCTGGAAAAGGTCAATTTTCATTCCAGTACCAAACAAAGGCAATGCCAAAGAATTTTCAAACTACCACACAATTCCACTCATCTCACACACTACTAAAGTGATGCTTTCAATTCTCCAAGCGAGGCTTCAGCAATACGTGAACCATGACTTCCAGATGTTCAAGCTGGTTTTAGAAAAGGCAGAGGAACCAGAGATCAAATTGCCAGCATCCACTGGATCATTGAAAAAAATTAAGATTTTCAGGAAAACATCTATTTCTGCTTTATTGACTATGCCAAAGCCTTTGACTGTGTGGATCACAATAATCTATGGAAAATTCTGAAAGAGATGGGAATATACACCACCTGACCTGCCTCTTGAGAAACCTGTATGCAGGTCAGGAAGCAACAGTTAGTACTGGACATGGAACAACAGACTGGTTCTAAATAGGAAAAGAAATATGTCAAGGCTGCGTATTGTCACCCTGCTTATTTAACTTATATGCACAGTGCATCATGAGAAACCCTAGGCTGGAGGAAGCACAAGCTAGAATCAAGATTGCCGGGAGAAATATCAATAACCTCAGATATGCAGATGACACCACCCTTATGGCAGAAAGTGAAGAGGAACTGAAAAGCCTCTGGATGAAAGTGAAAGAGGAGAGTGAAAAAGTTGGCTTAAAGCTCAGCATTCAGAAAACTAAGATTATGGCATCTGGTCCCATCACTTCCTGGCAAAAAATGTGGAAACAGTAGAAACAGTGGCTAACTTTATTTTTCTGGGCTCCAGAATCACTGCATATGGTGATTGCAACCATGAAATTAAGACGCTTACTCCTTGGAAGGAATGTTATGACCAACCTAGACAGCATATTAAAAAGCAGAGATATTACTTTGCCAACAAAGGTCCATCTAGTCAAGGTTATTGTTTTTCCAGTGGTCATGTATAGATGTGCGAGTTGGACTATAAAAAAAGCTGAGCACAAAAGAATTGATGCTTTTGAACTTTGGTGTTGGAGAAGACTCTTTAGAGTCCCTTGGACTGCAAGCAGATCCAACCAGTCCACCCGAAAGGAGAGTAGTCCTGGGTGTTCATTGGAAGTACTGATGTTGAAACTGAAACTCCAATTCTTTGGCCACCTGATGCGAAAAGCTGACTCATTTGAAACGACCCTGATGCTGGGAAAGATTGAGGGCAGGAGGAGAAGGGGCTGACAGAATGAGATGGTTGGATGGCATCACCGACTCAATGGACATGGGTTTGGGTGGACTCCAGGAGCTGGTGATGGACAGAGAGGCCTTGTGTGCTGTGGTTTTTGGGGTCGCAAAGAGTCAGACAATACTGAGCAACTGAACTGAAGTCTATCTGGTCTAAGGCTTGTGCTTCCTTATTGATTTTTTGTCTGGATAATCTGTACCTTGATGAAATTGAGGTGCTAAAGTCCCTACTATTATTGTGCTACTGTTAATTTCCTGTTTTATGGCTGTTAGCATTTGTCTTATGTATTTAGATGCTCGTATGTTGGGTGCATATATATTATAAATGCTATATCTCTTTCTTGGATTGAGAAATTTTGTTATCTTGAAAAGAATGAAACAGATTAAGTATAACTTGTTCTTTTTCAATTATCTAAAAGTGCATACCTGATACCAAACTTTGGGCTTTAATTGAATTTACAATTATGAGTTTCAAATTCAGTATTCATGATTCTATAACTATTTATCCCTGATGAAGGAAAAAGCCTATATCTACAAAAATAATATATTCTAACAATTGTTATTGATATTTGCACATATAGTTTTGTAAAGATATGCTACTTATAGGAGATTTGACTGAATGGTTCAATCTACATTTTCAAACAGACTGAATATTTAAAATTATATTTTATAAAGACAGACTTATAGGAGATTTGACTGAATGGTTCAATCTACATTTTCAAACAGACTGAATATTTAAAATTATATTTTATACATTTAATGCCAGGATGGCGATAAAAAAAGAGAATTATCTTCAAAAATAACACTTTTGTAAAATACATAATTTAAAATTATGTGGAATGTTTTTATGACAAATTGGTTATTGCTCAATTCCATTTAAGTTCTAAGAGATGAGAGAAATAAAAAGTACTAATATTTCGAATTTGGAAGGAGTTGTTCCAAAAACATGCCTGTAGGAAGTCTATTCCTGTATAAGACAGTATTTCAGAGCATGGTAAATGTCAACAGCCATACCACTGTCTTTGTAGAGTTCCACCAGAATGTGTAGATTATAACATTCTTTACAGAGATATACTTCAAATACAAACTAGAATGCTGCAATTTTGTGGGTAGCTGAAGCAAAAGGATGTGATTTGACATCTTAAAGCATTGGCTAGAATGATTCAGAGATTCAGTCCTAGAAACATGGAGAGACAAATAAAAAGAAAATAAAATATTGACAGAGAGATAGTTATTTACTTTGAGGTACCAATAGGGAATTGCTTTTAGAATAAAAGAAAATTTTCTTTAGTAAAACTGGAACTGAAATCAAAGTTTTATAGTAGAAAATGCACATATATAACAAATTTAATTTTTTCCTCTTTAAATAAGTATTGGCCTAAGAAATTTTCAAGTAAAATCTAATTAAATCCAACAAGATGGGGATTTCAGGGTCTGAAAACCACATAGCAGTATTCTAGTGTTTCTAATTGTTTATTCTTTCACTATGAGGAAATTTCTGGAGTTCACTTTTCAAATCAAGGAGCTTGAGATTGAGAGGATTCTAAACAATTCAGGGTATCTGTGAAAGTGATTATAAAATAGAACATTTTTTTCTATTTTAGGAAAATTATCAGTGACTTTTACAGTTTCCAAAGTCAGGAAAAAGCAAGAAAAAATAATTTAGATCACCATGTAAAAATATAAGCTTGTGTGTGTGTATGCGTGTGTGTATACTCAGTCTTATTTGACTCTATGACCCTGTGGACTGTATACTACCAGGCTCCTCTGTCCATGGAATTTTCCAGGCAAGAATACTGGAGTAGGTTGCCATTTCTTACTCCAGGGGATCTTCCTAAACTAGGGATCAAACTCATGCCTCTTGTGTCTTCTGCATTGGCAAGTGCAATCTTTACCACTGTGCTACCTGGAAAGCCCATAAATATCAGTAACCTATTATTAATATTGTCTGATATCAAGGTACTATTTGAAAATGAAAGTATAGCTTTCATTGTATCATAGGACTACTATTAGAAGGATAATACCAAAATCTAAATATTTTTTCTGTTTAAACAATGACCGTATGGATATAAAAGCTATAAATACTTATATTATAAAACAGTGCTCAGTTCAGTTCAGTCGCTCAGTCGTGTCTGACTCTTTGCGACCCCATGAATTGCAGCACACCAGGCCACCCTGTCCATCACCAACTCCCGGAGTTCACTCAAACTCATGTCCATCAAGTCGGTGATGCCATCCAGCCATCTCATCCTCTATCGTCCCCTTCTCCTCCTGTCCCTAATGCCTCCCAGCATCAGAGTCTTTTCCAATGAGTTGACACTTCGCACGAGGTGGCCAAAGTACTGGAGTTTCAGCTTTAGCATCATTCCTTCCAAAGAACACCCAGGACTGATATCCTTTAGAATGGACTGGTTGGATCTCCTTGCAGTCCAAGGGTCTCTGAAGAGTCTTCTCCAACACCACAGTACAAAAGCATCAATTCTTCAGTGTTCAGCTTTCTTCACAGTCCAACTCTCACATCCATACATGCTACTTGGAAAAACCATAGCCTTGACTAGACGGACCTTTGTTGGCAAAATAATGTCTCTGCTTTTGAATATGCTATCTAGGTTGGTCATAACTTTCATTCCAAGGAGTAAGCGTCTTTTAATTTCATGGCCACAATCAATAAATACAGGTACTGATATATTATAGTAAACTGAAAGACTTTCTAAATCAGGAGTTACAAAATCTGATGTATTTTCTATCTTTTCACAAATTCACTACTCAAATTTACTTCAAATCACTTAACATTTCTGACTATATCCTCATCTTTAAATTATACAGTGATATATTCAAGACTAGTTGAACACTTAAACTCTATGGGCTCCCTTTGAGTATATTAGTTACTAATAAATAGTCCACAGATTAATATAGATAATACTTTCCATACAGTGAAACACAGTTGGAAATGCTGAATTGAAACCTAACATGAATAATAGCACAGTGAAGCAAAGGAATTTTAACTTAATTTCTGATGTGCAGAATGATCAATAATCTGAAGCTGTGAGAGGCCAGCTACTGAGAGACAGCATGAGAACATGGCAGGCTCTGCATGAGTCCTAATAAAAAGAAGTTTAAAGCGAAAGGGAGTTAGTAGCTGAGTGGGTAAACAGAGGTAGTGACTAGCAGAAGAGGGAGTTTAAAAGGAAGGGAAAACAGATCAATGGAAAGTTAGCTTAGCAATCAGAACCAACTATAGAAAAGGAGATCCTGAAGGAGCTCAAAGGCATTTGTGTAGTTGATGTTGTTGACATTTACAAGATTCTATAAATGAGGCAGCTTACTGAAAAGAAGTTATTGAGAAACTAACGAGTCAGAATCAAAAAAAAAAAAAAAAAAAGAGGGAGAGAGAGATGGGTAAAGTTCTCAAAAGAATCATTCCTGTAGAAAAAGAGCATATAAAATGTTCTTTTGTTTTTTTCTCTAATGAAATACAATTAAGGGAAAAAAAATAAAACCATGTCCAAATTCTGAGGAACAAAACTGAAGATGAAGTTACTTTAAATATCACTAAATTAAGAAGAAACTGTTGGGGAGAAGAGAGGAAAGGTACTTGTAGCATCTGGAAGTGGACTATCCTTTGTGATAAGTCTATGAATAGCTCTTCCACATGTTAACCCTTTCAAGAGTACTTGCCTTCCTGGAGAATATAACTCTGTTTAGTTTAAGGGCAATAATTGCATTCTTCAGAGCAATTTGTTTTCATGGATTAGACTTCTTAGTGTGTAATCATGTGTTCAGATGATATATTAGAATGTCTCCTAAAATCGTGAGCCTTAGAGGAGTTTTTATTTATGGGAGATAAGGAGCTTTTATTTATGGGGAATATTTGCATACCCCATGCTAAGTATTTCATAGAAGTAGGAATTATTAGGAAACAAGGATCACACTGTGGTTTGGAAATATGTAGTAAGAGAAAAGTGACTCTTCTAAGCTTCCGACACCCGTGATTTTGATGAGGATAATGTTTCTGCAGATGAAGAAAGTGACAGTTGTGAGTTCATCACCTGCTCCCCTATTTCAATAATCCCAATCTACTCTTCAAGTATTAACTTATATTTTACTTCTCCCTAGGAGGGTCCCCTGCTCACAGCCTCCCTCAGAGATATCCAAATAAATTTAGGTTTTCTTCTGGGTTTCATTTCAGTTCAGTCTCTCAGTCATGTCCGACTATCTGTGACACCATGGCCTGTAGCACACCAGGATCCCCTGTCCATCATCAACTCCCGGAGCTTGCTCGAGCTCATGTTCATCAAGTCAGTGATGCCATCCAACCATCTCATCCTCTGTCATTCCCTTCTCCTCTTGCTCTTCTGGGTTTACTCTTGACAACTCATAATGCTTACATTGAATGTGTCCAAAGCTTTGGTTTAGAGCTTAGAACAATCTGTGTAATAAATAATGTATGTTTAATAGAATACAATTTCACTGAAAGTCTATTTCATTCAAAAATAATTTAATTGTGCAGAACTTACACAGAAAGTATAAGTATAAATGAAAGTTAAATCCATCAATTTTGCCTAGTCATTTAAAGATTAGTTCATATTTTTTGCAATTATAAGATACAAAGGGGCAGGCAGTACTGACAAAGGTTCCTAAACATGAGCACATTGCTTTTCTTAAGGTAATCTTTTATTTTAAAGTCATGACAAGCAGTGAGACATATACTCTTCAAAAACAGATATAACTATTCTAGACCACAAATGAATAAAATGGGATAACAATTGACTACTCTTAGGTATCTAGACCTATATCAGAGAAGAAAAGGAAAATTAAAATAACAATATTTAGGTGTAGTTAAGACCTAAGTGGGGGAATCTGATAACTGGGATTTCAAATGGATTGATTTATTGCACCTAGCAATGATAAAAATGTAAGGTATGCTGGAAGAAATCTCTCCACTGTGTACCAAAATTTGTAAAGACACAGCACTTCAGAGCAGCAGATTTGAGCTCCCTGTATCATACAGGAAATTCCCACTGACTATTTAATTTTACAGATGGCAATGTATCTGTCCCCATGCTTCTCTCTCAACTCGCCCCACCCTCTCCTTCCCTCACTGTGTCCATAAGTCTGTTCTCTAATATCTGCGTCTGCACTGCTGCCCTGCAAACAGGTCCCTCAGTACCATCTTCTTAGATTCCATATATATGTGTTCATATATGATATTTCTTTTTTTCTCTTTCTGACTTAGCTTCAATCTATGTAATAAACTCTAGGTTCATCCACTCATTAGAATTGACTCAAATATATTTATTTTTATGGCTGAGTATATATACACCACTTATGTAGAGAGATGAGGTGGGTCGGGAGGTGGGAGGATGGTTCAAGAGGGAGAGGACATATGTATACCTATGGCTGATTCATGTTAATATATGGCAGAAACCAACACAACATTGTAAAGCACTTACTTATCAATTAAAAGTAAATAAAAGAAAAAAAAAGAAATGCAAAAATTAATGCTTCAAATATAAACAATTAAACAGCTATTCTTCTAAAAATAATAAAAGTATTTAAAGTAATAATAAAAGACACATATGTCAAAGGAAAATCCACAATGAAAATTAACTACAAACTTGACAAAGAAATATTCTATGAGTGCTGTTGGAGTTAACAGGTCTCTGATTTATTCTTCATATGATTCAGAAATATAGTTAAAGCAGAGTTCCTTAGGTTTCTAAAAATAATTTGTCTTTGTCATTTTGCTGTAGTTTTATATCAAATAACCTTATTGTCTGAAGGTTTAGGGCTTTCCAGATGGCTCAGTGGTAAAGAATCCACCTGCCAATGCAGGAGACACAGCAGACATGGGTTTGATCCCTGAGTCAGGAAGATTCACTGGAGGAGGAAAGGGCAAGCCACTAAGTATTCATTTTGGGTAATCCTGTGGACATTTTAAAGATAAAGATGCTAGAGAATAGATAAGGTGTGAAGTTTTGTTCATGACAGATATTAAGATATTAAATTGGTCGCAGAACTGACCTGAATTCAGAACTTGGTTCAGCTCTATTCTACAACAGTGCTTCTGTTATCGCATG